>BQNB010019123.1:0-67255 GCA_026074375.1 Tanacetum coccineum
GCCGATATAACCGGAATCTGACCTTATCCTTAGCATATTCAAATAAGGAGAGTATATCCCTTAATTGACTGGGCTACCTATCCCTAAAATAGCGCCCAAGTACATCGCATGCCGGAGCATAATGCCATATACTTTGCTATCTCCGGCCGCGGCCTGGATGAGTGTCCGTGGCTGTGACCCATAACCCGCGACCCAAGTAGCGATAACAATAATTAGCCCAAAATAGTATCTATGGGCCGGGTCGGACCATACTATACGTCATCAGTTTAAGTCAAGCATGAGTGTTAGGCTTACTCATATATATCGGGTCATATCTAATCACAATTAATCACTTAATGAATATCTCGTGTTATAACATGGTATCAAGAATATTAAAAACCTAAAATCGATTGTTTTTTCAGTTCACTTTAGTCGACTAAAGTCGATCGTTTTTTTCTCTTTTAGTCGACTGCAATCCGACTCCTTCACTCTTATCTATCGTTAATTCAGCACACCTCACCCCTCGTTCATAATGAGGAACGATGCCCCCCACCCCGACACCCTATCAAAAATCATGTGAAAATTTCGATGTGTTAAAACACATCACGGGTACGTCTTCTAATTCAACTCATTTGTAATGAGACCACTTACTTTCGCTTATATAAGACTCACCCCGATTATTACACTCTTCGTGTTTTTGAGTGTCTATGTTATCCTCACTTTTTCACCAACAACATACTCGAGCCCATGCTACTTCTTCTATATTTCTTGGTTATCCCACTAGTCACCGTAGGTATTGTTGTCTCGACTTAAATACAAACAAGATAATCATTTTTTGGCATGTCATATTTGATGAGCCTATGTTTCCCTATGGTTTATGACTCCTCGTAACCCTCCCCGTATACGTTTTTTGTCACTCCATCAAACATCATTTCTCAACACCTTCTTGAACCGGTCTAGCCTATGTTCCAACCGGTCCAGCCCACTACTTCTTAACCGCATACATTGACCCAATCCACATCAACAACCCATTCTATCCTTTCGCTCACTATACAAGCCCAACGAAATCCTATGTTGCCTTTGTTGGGTCCTACTATGGCCCAATCAGACAAATCAAATATTGGCTCATCTCCTTCAATTGAACTGGCTCCTACTCTGGCCTAATCCACTGTTGGTTTGACACGATAAACAATTATGAACCCGCCTTTGCAACTTCCTACCCGAATCAGTCATTTATTCACCCCATGGTCACTAGGTTTCGTGTTAGCTCTAATGGGAATACTCAACGTTTTACTTTAAATGTATTGAATGCTAGTCCTCTTCTAAGTCTTATAGTACGACTTTTAATGATCATAATTTGCAAAAGGCTATGCTTGATGAATATAATGCATTAATTAAAAGAAATACTTGGATTATTATGCCTCGTCCGTCTGGTGCGAATATTGTTCATTCCATGTGGTTCTTCAAGCATAAGTATTAAGCAGATGGTTCTCTTAGTCGCTACAAGGCTTGTCTTGTGGCGAATGGTAGTTCGTAACAATTTGGGTGGATGTTGATGAGACCTTTAGTTTGTTTGTCTGGCTACTATTCATTCTCAGTTTTGCAGTTTCTTGACATTGGCCGGTTCATCAGCTTGATTTCATGGTAGGTTATCTAAGAATGTTTATATGCATCAGGCACCTGGTTTTCGGGATCCACAACATCCCGATCATGTTTCTCTTCTACAAAGGTCTCTTTATGGTATGAAGTGGGCTCCTTGGGCTTAGTTGCAGAGATTTGCAAGTTCTACTACTTGTGTTGGCTTTCATCATAGTTGTTGTGACTCTTTACTATTATTATACCACCACGGGACTCATATTGCTTACTCATTGTTATATGTTGATGATATTGTCTTGATTGCCTCTTCTACAACACTGTTACAATGTGTTATTGGTTCTCTTCATTAGGAGTTTTCTATGTCTGGTCTTGGCCCGCATAATTATTTTCTCGGGATTTTTGTTGTTCATTTTTCTGCAGGGATGTTCTCGTCGTAAGAAAATATGATTATGAGGTTCTTGAGCATGCACAAGTGCTCAACTGTAATCCTTGTACTACTCCGGTTGACACTTATTCTATGTTGGGTGTTGAGGGTAACCCAGTTTCGGATCCTACTTTGTATTGCAATCTAGCAGGCGCTCTACAGTATCTTACGTTTACTCGTCTTGATAATTATTATGCGGTACCACTTGTGTGCTTATTTATGCATGATCCGTTGGAGCCTTATTTTTCGGCTCTAAAGCGTATTTTACGTTATGTGCAAGGCATTATGGTTTATGGTTTACAGTTGTGTTCTGCTTCGACATCTGCATTTTCTGATGTAAATTGGGTTGGTTTCCCTACTACTAGGCGGTCTACTTCTGGACACTATGTGTTTCTTGGCAACAACCTTCTCTCCAGGTCTTCTAAGCGTCAGCTTACGCTTTCTCATTCCAGTATTGAGGCTGAGTATCATGGTGTTACTAATGTTGTTGCTGAGACTTTGGGTTGCTTAATCTTTTGTGTGAGCTTCACACAACGATGTATTTTGCTACACTTGTCTATTGTGATAACGTTAGTGCACTTTATTTGTCTTCTAATCTCGTGAAACGTCAACACATGAAGCACATTTAGATTGAAGTCCATTTCGTTCATGATTTGGCTGTTGCTGGACATGTGTGTGTTTTGCATGTTCCATCGTGTCATCAGTTTGCTAATATATTCACCAAGGGTCTTCCATCTGCTTTGTTTTTTAAGTTTCGAGACAGTTTGAGTGTTCGTTTTACTCCTGCTCCAACTTTGAGGGGGCTGTTTGGTATTTGTATTTACACGAGGCATTGAGACCCGTGCGTTGCACCGGTTTTGTCTTTCGATAAAAAATTGATATTTCATTTCGTTGAGGTTAACGTGATTTTTGGTATTAAGGCTATATCCCTTATATTTAATATAATTATTAATGTTGAATTAATTATTTTATATATCAAAAGTTATAACGAAAGAAACAATCGGGTTTCTTGCAACATGGATTTTATTGTGATGCACGAATTGTGTTCTTGACAAAAAGAAGAATACTTAAACATGCTAGAATTTGGTCTCAAGTTAAAAAAGTTAATGTAAAGCAAATTTTTGACACTCGTATCTTCAAGATCACTTGGCATTCATTATTGTTTGGTTTCACACATGTCGTACGAATAGAGAAAAATAAATCAAGCACTATATTATTATTTCATGTATAATAGATGATATTTTTGTTTCAAATATGACATGTTAATTGTTGCATGTATAATAGATTTTAAGAACAATACGTGAATATAAAATCTTGTATGATCTCATACAAATATCTTAAAAAATGAAAGTTACATTCGACATGACATATGAGAGTTAAGACTAACCTACTATGTCTACCATCTTTCTTTTACTATACACTTCTTTCCATTGGGTCAACAACACATTCGCTTGCCTTGAAAAATTACAACCCTCTAATTCTTTACTCTTTCTTTTCAAATCTTCTTCGTCACCAAGTAATAACTAAGAAATCACACAAATCAATGACAAAAAAAACACCATTGGTATAAGTAAAAAACACCAACCTACACACTAACAATCTCATAAACACATAAAAAACAGTTTTACCGGGCATGGAGCTTCATTTCTATGTAGATCATCATTCGTCAGTCTTCAAAGCTCCATCTCTCAGGCAAAATCTTTATCATCTTCACTGTTAAATATCTATAACACCACAAAAATAAATGAATCATTAAACTAACCACATCCATCACATATTCACAATAAACTAATAAAGTGAAACACAAAAATAAATTAAATAAACAAAATTAATTATTCACACAAAAAGAAAGTGGTGGTTAGAGCTTGAGAAAGAGATGCGCAAGAATAAGAATGTGTGTATGACTTTCATGTGTTATTTATAGCTAAACATGTAACTTAAACATATTAAATGACTACATGTGAAGAGACTCTTTTAAATGCTAAGGAAATCAAATGGACTAAACATATGGTACATAAATGCTTGCATTTAAAACATTAATCTCTTAAACATTAATGGGTTATTATGGAAATTAATGGGTTATTATCTTTATCTATATAAAGATTTAGTACACCAAATTTAATTTGAAGTATTTATGACTTAGGCTCATAAAAACCCATAAACTATCGTCTGTTTATTTTCCCTCATGATCTAAAGCCGATGTATGCATCCTTTGGTTTGCCAAAACTGAATCTAAATCTTAATGATTGATGTTATGTATCCTTTCTTTTGCCACAAATAATTGCACAATCATAACATCTGAGATCATAATCGATTCATCATAACACTCAAGAACAACTCAAGAATTGAGGATAATCAAGGAGTGGGATGAGGAAGAAAATGGTAAATCATTCAGGTACCATTGTTTTCAAAGGCTGTAGAGTTGCCCTCACATTCAATATGCATCCATTTAAAGATGCAGATAAAGAGGTTACATGTTACACAACATTCATGAGTTTTTATTAATGAGTCTTCACCTCCGCCTTCATATGGATTTGAGTTATAAAAAATCATGAAGTAAACAATTCAAATCAGTTTCAGGTAATTTTTATTCATGAATTTTTTCTTTAATTACATGTTTATTCATAATTTGATTTAGTCTTTATATTGTCTCTTTTGAATCGAAGCACCACACCACACCAAACACACCCATTTCATACCTTTTCATCTAAAACGATTGTTGCAGACGATTTGGAAAAGAAACCAAAAAGTATAGTTGATGTTGGTCATGTGAGAATTCGTAAAATTCAGGTAAATAATTAATTCCTATTTTATTCCTATTTTCACCTTTAAGTAAAATTTTATTTTTACTGTTGACCCGATTCGGTAAATTTTGCGTCTCTCGTAAAATTAAGCCGTATTTTAGCTCTTTTCTCGTCTACATGTTTATCGTAGTTAAATATTTCCATTTTTTTCTTTTTCACCCCTAAGTTTTATAAACTTTATTTTACCATTTTTAGTTTTGGTTCACGTCTAGTTGAAAATCTTCGTTTAAGCTAATTACGAGTTGTAATTTGAATAATTATCCGTAAGCGTTTTAAGAAATTTAAAATTTTATGTTTTCACTCCGGAAGTCAATTTATTGTTATTTTAGTATTTTATGATTTTCTCCGCATTTTGCCGAAACCATGTCAAAAAAAATGTTATTTTTACACTTTTAGATAAATGTTTTAGCCTAAAATATAGTAGTATAAAAAAATGTGTGTAAACCTAAGCCCAAACCAAACACTCCTTTATCCTTTTTGTGAGCTCCTACAAAACTAAAAAGCAAACACCCCTAGAAGTCAATTAGGTAATACTGACTAGTATATAAAGATTTTGACCTCTTAATAAAAACACAGTTTCAAGTTTATAAAAAAAATCTATGTCTCCTTCTTGCTCTTTTGTGAAAATCGACCCACCACAAACCTCAACCAAATCATCACCAAAAAATTCAATCAAACACTTCCTAATAATCCTACATCAATACCACATTAATCCCCACCATTATTTCAAGGTTCAATCAACCATGCAAGACTTTTTCAAGATTTTGGGTTTTTGAAGATTTAATTGAAATTGGGCACAATTGAAGCAACAATGGTTTGATTCAAGTGTAATTGAAAATATTGGTATAAAAAAAATTAAGGGTTTGACTAATTTGGGGTGTTTGGTTTCGGCTTAAACAATGAACCCACAAGGTTTTCTTGTTGATTTTCTTGTTTATCTTGCTACATTGTAAGTATAATTTAGTTTCCTTTGATCATATTTAATTTTGTATGCATGTGTTCAATTGTGTGCTAAGAATCCCTAAGTATTAGTATTGGTGATGTTCTTGATGTTTAGATAAATTGTGGTTATAATATTGGATGGAGATTAGGCTTATAATAATGTTGTCATATTGTGAAAGTGTAAAAATTGAAGTTTGAAGGGGTTTAAAGCTACCCAAATTAGTGCAGAAAATTTGAGTGTCTTATTCGGCCGGGTCAAACTTAGTAAGACTGAAATTAGAACTTAAATTATGTTAGGGGACATTAATAGCTTCGAGTCGATAGGTCGCATGATATGTGCTTAATTACACATATCTTTTACCTTCAAAAATGAGCTTAAATAACCAAAAAACAGACAAAAACTGCCAAATATATGATACTTGCTGATGCGATTTTCATGAGCCGTTTTGGGCCCTTTCTAGTCCGAACCGGCCTTCCGGTAAAACTAAAAAGTTGTTCTAAGGGTGTTTACAAAAGAGAGCCAAAACTACACCCATAATCAACATAATAACATGAACCATCATCGGTGGTTAAATAGTGTTAAATTTTTTTATGGGAAGAAGATGACTAAAGTACCTATATGAATGATTAAATCAATAAGTTGTAAATAATATAAATTAAGGGGATGGAATACAGCACACGCATGCTTTGTATGTGAACAAGATTATTGTCACTTGAATAAAATTTCAAAATGTATCCCTCAAGTTTCAGTAGCTGCCGAAAAGAGCCCTTCAACTTTGATAAATAATTATATAGGCTGTTTATTAAATAGGTGATTATTGGTTTAGTTATATATATAAAAAAAAACTAAAATGCTAAGAGTACAATGTTAATTATTTTATAAAAGATTTTATAAAAACTTATTTATAATTGTTGCATAATATTTTTTTTATATTCTAAATCGTGACTTTATTTTTAGGTTGCTTTTAGAGTTTTACTCGGCCTCACGACGCACATTTCTCGGTCTCTTGACAATTATATCTCGCTATCTTCTATCATATTGCATAAGGTGAGTTCATAGCCCCTTTTCTATTTACTTGTTTTACAAACTCTACGGGGTGAGATACATGCTATGTTTTACATCTGGACGCAAGTATTTAAAAACTGTATGCTATGCCTGATATTATTGCCTGAATATTATTGCCTAAGTACCACTTCTGCTACTTAAGTCCCCTGTTTATCATGAACCGTCAGTTGCTATTGTAGTGAGCGCGAATGTTGTGGATAGATCTATCGGGACTGACAATCCCCGTCTACTTTTCCGGACTTTATGGTTTTTAGATAACCATGTGACGCACTTAACATTTGAAGTATCCTTGGGGTTATTAGCAGTATACCCTACTTTTATTGGGGCAAAAATCTTGTTAAGGTGTCGGTGTCATGAGCTTAGTGCAATAATACATATTTCTTTTAGACTTGGTGAATTTGTTTCTCTTGTCTACATTACTTAAATCTTGTGGTCCACTAAACTGTTTGTTTACAATAACATTACTCGATTACTTAATCATTATTTTATGATTAAAACCTATGAATTCACTCAACAATTTTGTTGACTTTTAGCATGTTTTATCTCAGGTATATTGCTCGGAGGGAAGCCGCGCGGATATGTACTTTGGAGACTCTACATTTTTATTCACTCGACAAAACTTAAATTTTTGAAAACATTGTGTTTTATTATAACTGTTGGGACCTGTTTTTCTCTTATTTTACATTCGATGAAAACTTTATCTAAACATTATTAATGTCTAAACACTTGTGTTATTTTATTAAAACTGTTGGGACCTGTTTGCAAACTCTGATGTTTTAATGTATCGAATGTGAACATTTTGAAATGTATTTTAAAACGTCTCATTTTGAGGTCGTTTTTTTGTGACTTGTACTTCTTGTTCCATGACGTCGCACCCCAATGTTACCTTTCCGCTAAAGTCCGATTTTTGGGGGTGTGACAGGTCATGGCATAGGAGGTAGCTCTAGGTATCTAGCTAAAAAGTATGGAGCTGAATGTTGTGGAATTACTCTCACCCCTGTACAAGCTGAGAGGGCTGAGGCACTAGCTAATGCTCAAGGATTGGGCGATAAGGTACCAAGATTAATCGTTATTCTTAGGAATATGGGGGTAAATGTCAAATTTGTTTCCTGAAGTAACTACTAGATCTTCGTGTAAGTTGATTTATGAAGCAATTGTGCTCATTTTTTGGGTGTATCCGGCAATTGAGGTGTAAATGTCAAAATAATCTCTAAAAACATGCTGACCCAGTATTATTTAGTAATAAAAGTATTGATTTTCATGGTTATGCACATAGAGATCTTGGATTAACCATGAAAATTATTAGATCTCATTTCAAGTTGCAGATGCGTTGAACCAACCATTTCCTGATGGAAAGTTCGATATGGTTTGGTCAATGAAGAGTGGAGAGCACATGCCCGACAAACTAAAGGTTCATGTTGGTCTTGAGATTACTGAGGGTGAGTCTTCTTTTGTTACATTGGAGCATTTTGGTTCTGTATGGTTTGGTTGTGAATATAGTTTTAAGTCATATAGTTGTCAGGTTACGAAAGTGACGATTATGGGCATGAAGGACAAATTTCTGCCTTTTATAGAATCAAAATAAATTTAAGACATGCCCTGTTAGCCGTATTTATTGAAGTGATGGTCATTTAATATTCCCGAGCCTTGTATAAGAAAAACTTAGTTTACGGGAATTTATCTAAGCTAATTGGGCCTAGGTGTCGGGCTTAAGTCCATTTGTATCAAGTCCGGCCCAACACAAAGCCCACAAGGCTTGTCCACTCTTGTAACTATTTAAAGCCCTCTCCAAGTGTGGAGAGGGTGTTGCTTCTCATTTCTTTTCTAGTGCAAGTAACCATCTTTATTTTTCTCTCTTTGTCTCTCTCTCTAGTTCTTTCTCTCTCTAAAATCTTTTTCTTATTTTTGTGTTCTTGGTGATGAAATGATATCATTCTAACATGTGGTATCAAGAGCTAAGGTTGGGTTTAGTGTTCTTGTTGTGGTAGATTATTTGAACTTATTTGATCTTATTAATTCAGATCAAAAGAAGAAGCACCAGAAGTGATTAAAACCTTCCTGAAGAGAATCACTATCCTTCTTCAATCTCCTGTCATCATCATAAGAACCGACAACGGCACAGAATTAAAAAATCAAATCCTTAAATAATACTTTGATAGTGTTGGCATCTCTCACCAAGCGTCTTCTGTCAGAACACCTCGACAAAATAGAGTAGTGGAACGAAGGAATCAAACGTTAGTAGAGGCTGCTAGAACAATGTTGATTTTCTCTCGTGCACCGTTATTCTTATGGGCAGAAGCGTTCTACTACTACAAGCTGGCTACCACTCAAAACCGCTCCATCATTCCATGTTGAATTTAACAAAACACAACTAGCTCATTAACGCAGAAAACCGGATATCTCCTTTCTACATTATTCGGGGCTCTTCTCTGTTATCCCAAAATGATCGTGAAGAGCATTGGAAAGCTTTGTGCAAACGGTGATATAGGCTTTTTCTTGTAATTCGGCTGATTCCTGTGGCATACAGGGTTTACAACCGAAGGACAAGAAAGATTATGGAGATGATGAATGTAACTATTGATGAGCTCTCAGCAATGGCTTTTGAACAAAAGCATTCAAAAAACCCGGGCTCAAAGCACGACTCATATGTAAATGTCCACTAGGACTCGGTCATCCAAAGAAAGGAAAATGTTCAATTATGTACATTTATCCTAAACAACGGAAGCTCAGATCTTCTCGTCCCTGAGCAAAGGTCATAACACATTCAAAGTTTTCATGCTCAAGAGAAGTTTTTAAGGAAAATGTATGTAAATCAGATATATCTCACATATTTTCCTGATAGCACAATTTTTCAAGATTATTCTCAAAAAGAAAATTTCAAATTCTTTCAAAATTGTGTGCTCAACAAACTCTCCCACTCCAAGTTTTCACTCTATTCTATAATTGATGGGGAGTATAATAATATTATTCATTCTGCATGCACTCCTGTTCTCCCAAGACTTTGTTAGACTCATGTGAATTTCGACAATTACATTGGTTTTTAATTCGACTAATAGTCCAAAATTGTAAAACACATATGCAAATTTTGAAGGGGAGTTAGTGATTAAAAATTGATCAATACTGATTAATAACGGATTATACGATCTTCAATCTATAAGGGCGTTCCAAAACCTCGCATTGTGCAAAACTCATTCATAATATTGTGCATATGTGTAGGGGGACTTTTGGGTAACTCTGGAAACTCTCAATGGTCCAAATGATTTCATCAGACACGTTGATTGATTTTTTCATCAAATGGTTTTATGATCTTCATGAAAATTTCAAAGACTCGACCAACCTGTTATTTCTCAGGTAGTTATAAGGCGGTTTAAGTGTTAGTAATCCGTTCCATGATCCAGCAGAACCGGAGGGATCCCCAAAGCACACTCCATTTAGATAGAGTATAAAGTCCTAGGTAAATGATGAAAAAATGGTAAAGTGAGAATAAGGGGAAAGTGCTGACTGAGTATGGAGCTAGTGCAGGAATAAGACTCAACAAGGTACTATTCATGAAGTCTCGGTAAAGCACTGAAGGGGTTGAAGAATTGAAAAATGAATTGTCAGGTCAAAGGGTGAAAAGAAGAAGCCCTCCATACAACCCTTAGGCAGAACTGGTCCAAAGCATAATCTATCGATAATCACAAAGATGATTCTTATATTGAAGACAATCATCATGGACCCAGTGATGCAATGCACAACCCTCCCTAGCCTACTCAAACATGAATCTCTCAAAGATATCTTTTCATTTCTCACGGAGATCAACACATTTCTAATCGGCTTCTCAATCCGAGAATCGTTGATTTGAAAAGGTGGCAGTGCCTCTCCAGCCTCCATTACCAATAAACAAATGTGCAACTTATAGAGTCTACGGAGCCAACGAGATCCACCAAAAATCTCACGAGGAGCACAAATTCCAATATACACAATGTTGTACATCATATACAACAATATCCCTTGTGATAATTGCAGAACATCAGAGTGATACACTTTAGTAAATTCACAGAAGATGGAAATCCTTCTTGAGCCAACACTATCAAGCTCTGGAAGGTGACTTGCGAGATTCCATCTTTAGAATTCAAACTTGTGTCAACGTCAAGAAAACGATGGTGCGATTCTTAAATGAATCAAACTGTTCCATAAAAATAAATTGACGACTCAAATCAGAAAGATATAACTATCTGATTTCACTCTTTACTGTGTGTCTGCTTTGAAGACGCGTCCGAGTAACGAGAACGGCTAGTGCAGCTGCGAAACCCTATCAAGGAGATTCTTTTGAATTCTACCTGATCACAGGCAGTATTTATACTGATTAACGGGGAACCGTGGTTATTGCAACCATATTCGACGAAGTGACAAAGACACTTTCGTCCATATATGTTTATCTCTAACCTATACTTGCAGGTTTTCCTGACGGTAGCAGCTTCTAGTCCATGACGAGTCAAGATTCAAGACCTCATGCTCAATCCACAAAGATTAATTCATGATGAAAGCTCAATCTATCAAAGTCTTCCGCAATCTCTGATGAACAAGCACTTCCTCATAAGAACATTTTGTGGTTCAAGTAATCATGTTAAAAGAAAATGTTGAGGGAGATTGTTAGCAAAGCTTTAACGATCCTTGAGCATGAGGGTGGAGACACAAGATCGCAAGGCGGCATAAAGATTCAAGGATAAAGATTTAGATATCTCAGTAGTCAAGACAAATCAAGGCCAAAGACCACGATATCAGTATTTTGTCAAAGAATATCAAGTTAAAGATCAAGATCCAAGATCACAAGCATGCAAATGGAACTTCAAAGGGAATTCTCGAGAATACAAGGCTCTAAGACTCAAGACGTCACAAGAAGGATCCACAATTGAATGACCACCCCTTAGGGGGAGATTGTTAGCCGTGTTTATTGAAGTGGTGGTCATTTAATATTCCTAAGCCTTGTATAAGAAAAACTTAGTTTACGGGAATTTATCTAAGCTAATTGGGCCTAGGTGTCGGGCTTAAGTCCATTTGTATCAAGTCTGGCCCAACACAAAGCCCACAAGGCTTGTCCACTCTTGTAACTATTTAAAGCCCTCTCCAAGTGTGGAGAGGGTGTTGCTTCTCATTTCTTTTCTAGTGCAAGTAACCATCTTTATTTTTTCTCTCTTTGTCTCTCTCTCTCTAGTTCTTTCTCTCTCTAAATTTTTTTTCTTATTTTTGTGTTCTTGTTGATGAAATGATATCATTCTAACATGCCCTTAACCCAATGTATGCGGTTTTGTTTGAAAGACTCAACACACATCCTGGTGGTTTGAAGTTTTTGGCCACTGTTCGAGCTGATATTCTATATATTATCGCGTAAGGTTATGCCCAAACTATTGTTTGTCACGAGTACACTCCATAGTGTGTATCTATTTTTGCTTTCTACATTAGCTTGATAGTTTCTGGATTATGAAAAAATGAAAATAATCTACTAAGCAAGCAACTTCGAGTTCTTAGTTGGTTATGTTAAACATGTAGGGATGAAAATGTTGCATCAATACGAGCGCTTGACTCATATTTGAAAGAAAAGCTAATTACTCGGTTAAGTCCAGCGAACCTAGAGCTTCACCAGATTAAATGGGACGATCCTGCTTCTTTGTTAGAGAAAATTGTAGCTTATGAGGTTTGCATCTGTTACCACTTCAATAGAGTAATCTGATGATATTCCATATTTTGGGGCTTATGACTTTTGAACATTAATGCTCACAGGTTGTGCATCCTATTAGTAATCTTATAGATCTAACAAGGAGGTTGGGAGTAGGGTGCTAATGTTTTGTACTCTATATATTCTATCGCATTATTTTGCTCTATATGTATATATTTAGACTCAGATTGTGGCCATTCGTAGAAAGATATTGAACTCGAAAACATGCCTTATGCATACGATTGGATTTTGGTCTTTACATAAAACTATATAGTAATATTACATACTATATGAGAGTTGCCAATAATCAGAATACCTATTTTTAAGTGCTTCATAATTATTCTTTTAAGGATTAAAGAGGTAACAAACATGCATTCGGGTTAAGGGTGTGTTTAGGGTAGCCTATATGAGTGTTTATATGCTTTTCTATTAGAAGCATATATGCAGGTTTTAGCGTTTGGATGGCAAAATTGTACTTGAAAGAAGTAGTCACGAGACATGGAATACCAGTCTAAATCATTTGTGACTGTGATGGTAGATTTACGTTGAATTTCTGAGGTTTAATCCAAAAGGCGTTTGGTACATCGTTTAGATATGAGTACTGCTTACCATCCGCAGACCGATGGGCAAAGAGAAAGAACCAATTCAGACACTAGAAGATATGTTGCGCGCTTGCGTAATAGACACTTACTACTAATTGAATTTTCATACAACAACAATTATCATACTAGCATTAAAGCTGCCCTATTTGAGGCACTTTATGGTCGAAAGTGTCGATCACCTGTTTGTTGGGTCGAGGTCAGAGACGCTCAGCTAACCCGGTGACCCCTAACTTATATTCACGAGACGAACCTGAGAAAATTGTTCAAATCAAGCAAAGAATTCAAGCCGCTCATGATCGCCAAAAGAGTTACACCGATGTGAGGCATAAGCCTTTAGAATTTCAAGTTGGTGACCGAGTCATGTTGAAGGTATCACCTTGAAAAGGGTTAATCCGTTTTGGAAAATGAGGAAGTTTTAACGCCGAAGGATATTGGACATTTCAAGTGTTTAGAAAAAGTAGGAACCGTTACTTACAGACTCAAACTTCCTCAACAACTAAGCAGGGTTCATAGTACATTTCACCTATCCAACTTGAAGAAATGTTTATCCGATGAGCCGTTGGAAATTCCGTTGGATGAAATACATATCGATGATAAGCTCTATTTTGTTGAAGAACCAGTGGAGATCATGGATCGTGAGGTCAAACGGTTGAAGCAAATCCGTATCCCAATTATCAAAGTTCGGTGGAACTCTAAGAGAGGTCCTGAGTTCTCATGGGAACGTGAAGATCAATTTCAAAAGAAGTATCCACATCTCTTCACGAAATCCATACCCTCGACAAGTGCCGCGTCTTGAGCCTTGCGGACAAGGATCCTTTAATGAGGGAAGACTATAACAATCCGTTATTTCAGGTCATTTTATGACTCAATACTTTCCATTATTTATTTTTAGGGTTTTACTCATTTACTTTTAATTTTCATCGTTTAGTTAAATCGCGTAAACTAAAAATCAACAATTAACATAAACCGTCATCAAACAAATAAAAGTCTATGTCAAACAAGTGCTATATAATTATTTTGATGATAATTTATAAGTGTTCGCATTTTATTTCCATATTTTACGTAAACCGTTTACGTATACATTTAAATACATGCATGCAACCTCAAGTATTTACCACCTCTACATTATACCTCAAATAATTCAAATACACCCACTAACAATTTAAATACTTTCCATTGAAATTTAGTAAGTATTATATACTAACTATTTATAGCATGTAATCTCCTTTAAAGTCCCAGGCTTATCCTCCCATTTTAACTAAGCTAATACTATAAGTAGTAAAGATTATGATTTTTGCTATCTTCTTTTCCCTTTCTCCCATGTTGTAATCGGCCCCAAAACCATGGTCACACGGTGCCATGCAATTTTTGCTATTACTAGCTCAAAGTATCTTTTAAACTTTCCTAAAGTGTTGTATATAATCAACCCTACCTAACTAGTTAATGCACCAACTCAAAACACAAAGCAAATTGTTTCTTTCTTTCTTGTGGGTGCTCGACAATAAACAAAAAAAGGGGACAAGTGGTTCAAGATTTAGTTAATAAATTGCAAGTATATTCAAGTGATTTCAAGTGGGTTTTAGGCTTAGTAACAAACAAAGGGTTTGCATAAGATTAGTGTTGTGATTATCACCTTCTTCTTACACTCAATGTCATCATAACACCCTAATCTTTTCTAATACTTTCATTTCTATTATTTTCATGTTTATATATATTTGTTATATTGTTCTTACTTACACCATCAGGTTTTATTTTCATAAGTTTATAAAATAAAATGTCATGTATATAAATTCGAATTACATGTTGTTCACGGTAAAATAATGTTTAAAATATGTTGTAATGAAATAACATGTTTTATTTGAGGATTTACAAGCAATGAATAATTTATATAATTATTTAGAAAGTAATTGTCAATTATTTGTGTATAAAGTTGGATGAATAAATAATTATGGAGGACAATTTATTTGGACATAGAATCATGGAAAATAATTAGAAGACTATTAATATGTTGAAGCTGTGTTATTAAATAAATTAGAAGACTTGTAATAATTTATTTATGTCAAAAGTTTATAAAATAAACTTAATACACTTTAAATTCAGAGTGTTTTAATTTACTGTAACATCTCGAATTTTTATAAATTTTGGGTATATTTTATTATGATAGTACATTTCATAAGGAATCCAAGCATATAAAGAACTTGAAAAACGAAGTTATAACGAATGAGTTATGATATTTACAAGATTTCAATAAAAAGTGTTTTTATAAAAGTATTTTTATAAAAACTGCTACAGTACGAACTTGATAAAAATATAAGAATATTTTTCTGTGATAGTACATCTTATGAAGAATCCAAATATGTAAAGAACACGAAAAACGAGATTATAACAAAGGAGTTATACATTCTACAAGTTTACTATAAAAAGTGTTTTTATAAAATATGTTTTTATAAAACTACACTATTTCGAACTGATAAAAATATATGTTATTTTTTTGTGAATGTAAAGCATTTATAAGGATTTCGAATCGTATAAAGTAACTTAAAGAATTGGAGCTATAATGGGATATAGTGAATTTTACGATAATACGATAATTAAATATATAAAGGTGATTTTAAATAAATACAAGCTAATGTTACTGTTCATAAACAATTTTATACATATTTTAAATTGTAATCTTTTTGTTTTATATTCTCAACTACGATACCAGACATGTAAAGAACGTTAGAAATAGAGTTAAAACACGAAAGTTACGAATTTATGAAAATTATATAACTCATAAGCAATAATTTTATATAAAATATACTTGCTGATTGAAACATAAAAAGTGACTTACGAGCGTTTTCTAGTTCGTTTAGGCTATAAAAACCTTAAGGAATAATGTCATACTATTTATATATGTTTTTAACTTTATAAATATTATTTATAAAAATAATTAAACAATTCTATATAATAACATTATAAAACATAACAATAATATAAAAACCAGTTTATTATTAACAAATAATCCAAATATTATAACAAAAAAATATTTTTATTTTCAAATACAAATATTAAGACATTTTAGTAAACAAATACATTTAAACATTGATTCAATTTATTAAATTAAACAAAGAAACATTTAGATTGTTGATGATAACTCTAAAAAAATAAATGATGAAATATATTACTACATAACACTACAAACTACCTATAACATAATTAGATGCATTCGGATTTGGCGATACGATATTACATTATTTGATTAAGATTAATTAAATCATTCGACTGATGAGAGTTCAAAACCCTATTTTATACGATAACAATGATTTACAATCTATTGTGAGAAACATGCATTGATTTACATTTGTAACGAAAGTACACTTTTAAAACAAAATACGAGTTTGCCATAAGTAAGCTATAACCCACTATGCCATGAATCATGAACAGGATCAATTACCTTGGTGTAGAGCTGCGAGTGTTATAAATAGATACTATTTGGGATCTGACATCCCCGTTCGGGTGAGTAGCGCTCACTAGGTTTGACGGATTGAACCAACGGACGTATACCATGTCGGATTTAGGATGTTGCGGGTTGAACATCTACATGGGCACATTGTTGGCATTAATTTGCTATTCATACATGTTGTAGCATCATATTCATGAGTTAGGGGAATCGTAATTAGATATTTGTGATATTGTATATGTTAGCAAATAAGTCATGACACTTTGAAATCTTGAGTCCTCACCTTTATACATTACTTAAACCTTTAAATTCCCCAACTTTATGTTTACTTTTTAAAGCAATTTTCTCAGTCAATAAGGCAAGAAACAAGGATACGTTGGTGGTCATCATTTTGGAGTCACATTATCATAAAGATTTAAGTGCATTACATTTTAGGGCATTTGTTATGTATTTAAAATCTTTACATTTGCAAGGATGAACAAGTTAAGCTTCGGGCTTTTGTAATAAACAAGTTTAATAAATCCAATGTATCATTTTTTAAACGATTCATATAGAGGTCGTTCTCATATAGCGTGCTATTGATCTATGAAGTAACGCCCCAGACCCTTATTCTACTGCGACCCAGTTTGGGGGTGTTACAGCTTAAATGGCTTGAGTCAGGTGAACATGCAAAATATGACTTGACATGTAGTTCCTGACAGATGAATCAACCTAAGAAGGAATATGGTTAGTGATAGCATTGTTAATTTGCGAAAAAATCTCTGCCTGAAGATTCTCGCGTTCTTGCTGAATCGCATCTGCAATCCTCTTTGCCACATCAGCCTGACTCTATTGTCTTTCCATTATAAGCCCCTATGCAACATATATTGGAACTTGTGTCTTGGTAAGTTCCTTAACACTAGCATCTACCATTTTGGGCAACGACTCTTCCATGATTTCTTGTAAATGTTGAGCAAGCACAAGAAACTTCTTTCTTGGCATGAACCTTATCTTTAGATGTTCAAACAAATAGCTGTATCGTCCTTGCAATTCATCGAAGAAACTCTTGTATCGTTTGAATAATCCAGTCTTGGGTTTGAACAAGGATAAGTGTCACACCCCGACAATGGCAGAAACTCAGGAATGCAACAGAATGATCAATCATAACACAAGATACAAAATAAAGAAAACTACATTGCATAAACTCTAAGTGCTATGAAGACCATCAACCTCAAACAAACTCGAGTGATGTCTCAAATCGCAACTAAAAATCCACAGTCTCTTACAATTATTCCAATGCCCTCACAGGGGACCATAATCCAAACTTAATCTAAAACATCCAAAAAATAGAATCAAAACAACAAACAAGCAAGACTTCAAACGAAATTCCACTCGGGATATTTCTAAGTCTGCTATCAATCACCAAACTACTCTTCTTTCACTTCACTTGAAAATGATACTAAAAAACATCAACAATAATGTTGATTAGCATCGTAGGTTTTACTTAAACCCAAAAGCTGTGCCAATTATTTCAATAGTGACAATAGTGCTATATGAACAGTGTAATATATGCAACATGACCCTTAGCAGCCACCGCTAATCAATAACCCTATGTCACTTACGCACCTAGAAGGGCCTACCATCTGGAAGCAACTAAAATTAGGGCAGGACAACATACAAACCATTGGTAGGCAAACCATCCGCTCCAATAATCACTACAAATAATGTGTAAGGCGTACCCATTACGATCCAATAATCTCACAAACACTGGGTAGGCGTACCCATCTGATCCAAACAATCATGCATCACATAATATTCACATAGCAGTCATAAGCACATAACTTGTCCCAAAAACAAAACCACATTTCGCACAGATCAATTCAAAACATTTTAAAACACATTTGAGTATCATTTTCCCCCAACTGAAAAACTAGTAAAAAGTGGGGCTACGAGAACTCACCTAAAGCAAGTCTTTAGCAACCAACTCTTAATCACACAAGCAAATGCAACGACGCCGCACTACGACCAAGATTCTAGTTAAAATGATCTCCAAATTAAAATCGATCCAAATCTAAAACAACTACACATGTTGATGCATAGAGTTTTTGACGCGTTGTACAATTACCCAAAATAGTTTAGTGGTGTGATGGTTGACGACTTAACTCCACAATCATATCAATCTCATTCCTTGATAATAAATACTTATACTATTTAGCGTAAATAGATAAGTAATATAATAAATATTTATAATTATTAATTATAAATATAATCCTATAAGTCCCATTCTGTACAAGACTTAGTCACTTCAAAATAATCATTATACGGTTGAAAATGAAACGTTTACTCATAATAAACACTTTAGAGAAGTTTCGAGAAAAAATATATTTTTCGTCTTTTAGTGAATTTATTAAATAAATAAAATAAAATAATTAAATATTATTTTATTATTTAAAATCAAAAATCATGTTTTTAAGAAATTTTCTAAGTATAAGAACTTTATTAAGAAATTTTTTGACATGACCCGTCTTTGATACACACAGTTTTCCAAGGTTTCAAACTTATTTCACAACATTTTTTACACAATTCGACACTTTTTCGACGAAATTTCCAAAATCATCAATCGATGTAACGCTTACCAACACGTTTTTCCCAAAATATCGTTCAATATCAATTCGTAAATACATTTCCACTTTTAGAAGTCCATCAAAATTCTCATAACTACTACATATCGCTTATTGGGCCTTAAGGCCCCAACAAGGGTCCATTAGGACATATATAAGTCCAAAATACTATTTAAGTCCAAAACCAAGGTCCATTTACATATATAAGTATATACTTATATATAGAAAATAATCCGGACCACAATAAGCCCTCTTATTAAGCCACTGTTTAAATGGACTTATTGGGCCGTGAGCTCATATGCTCAAAATTACGTATATTAAGCTTAAAATAAGCTAGTAAGCTACGTATCGCTTATTGGTTACTACCATAAGCCTCAAAAATAGTCCACAACATACGTCATAATACAAAAATAATCAAAATCACTTTCCTAGTGATTTTAGGAATCTACACGTGGCATATAAGCCTAAATAAGCCAAGAAATAGCTTAAAAATAAGCCCGAATAAGCCATACAAGCTACTATAAAAAAATAAGCATTCTAGCATCATATATTATTCAACCATCACGACCACAACATCAAAACTACAAAAACCTTCTTTTTCCTTTTTACTATTCACGAACCAAACACCACCCTTTTTTATTCATTTCGCTTCAAAATCGATTTTCACAACGATACAACTTGTATAACTAGACATCTATCATCAAAAATAAACCTAAAATAGACAAACAAAATTTAAATTTGAAAAACTTGACAAGAAAATCTTTAATTAGTTATATTTCGACAAGACGAACCGACAACCCAAACGTTGTTTAAATAATAACCAAACACTAGAAATCAACCCCAAATATTAGGACTCATGTTTTCTTTATCAAAACTTTAAAAATTATGAGAGTGGTGTGTGTTTTAGGTGGGACGACCACAAGAGAGAAAATTGAGAGGATATTTTTTTGATTTTGAAAATGAACTATGTGTAAAAATGAGGATAAGGAAAGCATCTTATGTACAATTTGGACAAGGTTAGCTAAAATTAAGCCACCTTGTCTCCCTAGTCTTCTTTGACTCGGATCAAAAAGAATCCATGGGGTCTCAGGCCTTTCTTTTCTTGTCGGGATCACTTAAATACTCGTAAAACTCAACCGTAAAATTTACCCCAAAGTTAATTAGCACTTTTATTCACTTTAGAAATACTTTTCCATTAACGTAGAGTATTTACACGACATATTTTCACTTTACACCCTTCAAAACTCATTTGGACATTAACGGACGTGTCAGACTCGTTTTTCAGCATTTCTCAAAATTCACGGGTCAAACCACTTGGAATACACATAACACAATAATACCTTCCAAAAAGGATTATTAATCACAATAAACCACAATTCATCACATATCTCATAAAATCACCACCGTCAACACGATACAAAAATCTGAATAAACTGACAAAAGTCAAATAGTCAAAGGACTATAAATGAAATATTCAGAACACAAAAAGGGCAAAGGTTACATTCTACCCCCCTTAAAAGAATTTCGAACCCTGAAATTCACTACTAGACCATCACTAAACAAATGCGGTACTGTCAATTTCAACCTGATCTTCACTTCTTCTACGTGAATTCAGGGCCACACGTTTCGAATATCCACCCTGAACCTGAACGATGGCCAACCTACTAACGCCTTCAACTTACTTAACTTCTTAAACTCTCCCTTTCAAAAAATTCCACAGCTCATCCATAAAATTTAACTTAGCATCATCTGAATCTCATCAAAAGGCACTCTGCAGGTGTTTGATCAGCAAACACTTCTAAGGTTCGACATGTGAAACCCCGTCATGAACACCATTAAATTCCTCAGGCAAATCTAATCGATAGGCCACAAGGCCTACTTTCTCAATAATATCAAACGGTCCAACAAACCTAGGTGCTAACTTCCCTTTCTTCCCAAAGCGTACCACACCTTTCCAAGGCGACACTTTGAGCAAGACATAGTCACCTACACTAAACTCTAGAGGCTTCCTCCTCTTATCAGCATAACGTTTCTGACGATCACGCGTAACCATAAGTCTATCCTTAATCTGCGAGATCTTCTCAGTAGTCTCTTGTACTAACTCAGGTCATATCAACTGACCTTCTCCAACCTCAGCCCACATAATTGGCGAACGACACTTTCTACCATACAATGCCTCAAACGGAGCACATCTCACACTAGAATGATAACTATTGTTATACGAAAACTCAACCAACGGAAGATGAACATCCCAACTTCCTTCGAAGTCCAAGATGCACACTTTAAGCATGTCTTCCATGTCTGAATAGTACGCTCACTCTGACCATCGGTCTGAGGGTAATAAGCCGTACTCATATCTATACGAGTCCCTAATGCCTCTTGCATTGACTGCCAAAACCTCAATGTGAAACGACTATCACGATCCGATATAATCGAGATCAGCACACCATGTCTAGCAACTATCTTATTTAAATACAATCTAGCCAACCTTTCCATCTTATAATCCTCACGCATAGGTAGAAAATGAGCAGACTTAGTCAATCGGTCCACAATGACCGAGATTGTGTCATGCTCACTACTAGTCCTAGGCAACTTAGTCACAAAATCCATAGCTATACCTTCCCATTTCCATACATGAATCTCAGGTTGTTGGAGCAAGCCAGATGGCCTTTGATGCTCAGCCTTAACCTTCAGACAAGTCAAACACTTACTAACATATTTCACTATATCATTTTCAATCAGGGCCCAACTAATATCCAATTTCTTAAATCATAATACATCTTATCAGCTCCTGGGTGTACAGAGTACTTCGACTTATGGGCTTCATCCATTATCATTGGGATTCCTCACCCCACCCATCAAAGTTCCATATTTGATCGCAGGTAAGTAACAAAAGTATCCATCCTTCCTTTCTATCATCTCATCTAAACCTTTTTGCAATACTGCAAACTCATCATAGCCTCCTTCTTGAGCCGTCAGTATCCTATCTTTGATACTCCGACTGAAGGATCATATTTTCATATCTCTCACTCTCTTAGGGCTTTACTCTTTCCCTCCTACTTAGGTGCCATCAGCCACCACATTCGCCTTACCAGGATGTAGTCGAATTTCACAGTCATAATCACTAAACAACACTATCCAGGTGACTGCAGGTGCATATTCAACTCTTTCTGACTAAAGATATGCTGAAGACTCTTATGGTCCGTATAGATGACACTCTTTGTCCTATACATATAATGTCTCCAGATCTTAAGTGCAAACCATAACCGCACACCAGACACTAAATCATGGGTAGTAAAATTCCTCCCATGAATTTTCAACTTGCCTAGACGCATAGGTAAATCCACTTTAACTCTAAGCATTAACACATAACCTAGTCCCTATCCCCGACAGCAATCACAATATTACCACTAATGTCATCTGATCATCGGGAGAGCTAGAACAGGCGCATTACACAACTTATCCTTCAAGGTCTGAAATGCCAATTCCTGTTCCTCACCCCAATCGAAAGTCTTACTCTTCTGAGTCAAGATAGTAAGAGACTTAGCTATCTTAGAAAAGTTCTCAATGAACCTACGGTAATACCCAGCCAATCCTAAGAATGAACGAACCTCAGTCAGAGTTCTAGGGGCTTTCCAATTCTTAACAGCTTTAATCTTACTAGGGTCCACATGAATTCCATTACCATTTATCACATGCCCAAGAAACTGCACTTCTCTTAGCCAAAATTCACACTTAGAAAACTTAGCATACAGTTTCTCCTTTTTGAGCAGTTCCAAGACTAACCTTAAATGTTCTACATGCTCCTCTTGAGTCTTAGAGTAGATTAAGATATCGTCTATAAACACTATCACAAACTTATCAAGATACGGCCTACAAACTCTATTCATCAAATCCATAAATATTGCTGGTGCATTAGTCAGACCAAAGGGCATTATAGTGAACTCGAAATGTCCATAACGAGTTCTAAAACGTATCTTTGGTATTTCATCCTCGTGCACTCTCACGTATGGTATCCAGACCTAAATTTTCTATCCCTTGAAAAAACTATGACTCTTCCAGTTGATCAAATAGATCATCAAACAGAAGCGGATAAGATTCTTAACGGTTCAACTTTTTTAAATTTCTCTAATATCAATGCACATCCTAAAAGACCATCCTTTTTTCTTAACGAACTACACCGTCCTCCCCAAGGCGATGAACCATTGGTATAATGAAACCTTGTCTGGGAGTTCCTTGAGTTGTCCCTGACAACTCCTCCAATTCAGAAGGGCCAAACTATAACGGAGACTTTGCTAAACCAAGGCATTGCTTCTAGGGTTAACTTCAATCCGAAACCTCAATTTCCATGAATAGGCGGTAAACCAAATAGATCATCCGAGAAAACCTCAGAAAATCCTCTAACCACAACAACCCTCTTACTTGTTTCTTATCACAAGCCTTAGCACGTCATCAACAATCATGCTTTCATCTTTCGTCTCTCTCCTACTAACTGTAGAAGCACATCCATTCGTAGTTGGTATCCTCACTACCTTCTCATGGCAAGTTTTCAGCCTATAATTAGACGAACCATTCCAATACCTATAACATATCAAACTTCAAGCCCAAAGTAATCAAATCGATGTCAAAGACATGACCCTTGATTCCTAGGAACCTTATCAATCTCTACTAGCTTCCCGCTAGCTATCTCAATCTCATATCTGTAACCTAAGTCACTAGGTTCTAAGCCTAACAGAGGTATAAACGTAGTAGAAACAAAACTATAGTCAGCACCAGAGTCAAATAAGGTAGTGGCAAAATGATTGTTCAAAGTAAATGTACCTGTTATAATGTTCGGATCCTAGCGAGCTTCCTCTGCTCCCAACATGAATGCCCTACCCCTAGCCTGGTTCCCTTGGTTTCTACGACCCTGGCCCCCGTTATTAGCAGCAACTTAATTTGGACGATTTTCTTCTGGGCCTCGTGCCCTATTCAATCTAGGACAAGCTGACCTGACATGGCCGGTACTCCCACACTCATAACATGCCCTAACAATTTGGTTTCTAGCATTGATAGGATTTACATTCCTCGACAAACCTCTATAATCCCTTACCAAATGTCCTCGGCGGTTACAGTTGAAGCATGTGCGACAAGGTCCACCGGGTACATGGTAGGAGTTGCAGGTGTTACACTTGGGCCAAGTACCCGTATTCTCTCTTCTTATATGGTTTATTGTGGTAGCAAAAACATTCCCAGTCCTAGTCCTCTTATTATCATCCCTTCCACTCCTATCCTTGCTAGGTTCCCCTACATTTCCTCTTTTCTCAACCTTCTTAATTGATCCATTTCTCACAGCCTCATCAGTCAGTGCACCAGAAATCTGCACTGCCTTCTGCATAGTCTTTGGCTCCATTGCTGCCACCATCCCGCGGATTTGTAGAGCAAGGCCATATACATACCTCTCAATCATCTTACTCTCAAGAGTTACTAAATGTGGAACTAACCTAGCCAACTCATGAAACCTATCAGTATATGCAGCATGGCCAACCCTGACCATGGCGTGATTTCACAACTCAGATTCCAACTTTTGCATCTCATGACTAGGACAAAACTCTTGTATCATCATAAACTTAAAGTCATTCCATGACATACTAACAGCAACTTCCCGGCTTAGCGTGCGGATCTGAGAGTTCCACCACGTTAAAGCCTTACCCACAAATGAACCAGCAGTGTATTTCACTTTTTGGTCAATACTACAACCACTCATATCATGCACAGATTCCATTTTCTTAATCCAACGAGTAAGAACTACAGCACCTCCCTTACCATCATATTCCTTAGGGTTACAAGCTAAGAACTCCTTATATGAACAACCTACCTGGTTGCCATTCTAATTTCCACAATCTCTTACAATTATTCCAATGCCCTCACAAGGGACCATAATCCAAACTTAATCCAAAACATCCAAAAACTAGAATCGAAACAACAGACAAGCAAGACTTCAAATGAAATTCCACGCGGGGTACTTGTAACACCCCCAAATTGGGTCGCAGCGGAATAAGGGTCCAGGGCGTGTTACTTCATAGATCAATAACACAAGATATATATAGAACGACCAAAAAGTCATTTAAAACCGATACATTGGATTTAACAAAGTATTTGTTACATAAGCCCGAAGCTTCACTTGTTTACTTGTTCAAAATACAAAGATTTCTAGCCCATAACAGATATACAAAATGTAATGCGACAAAATCTTTAATGCATGATATCCAAATCCAAAACCACCAATGTATCCCTTGCACCTCGTGCTTATTGACCTCCTGAAAAATATTGCTTTAAAACGTCAACAATAATGTTGGTGAATTCATAGGTTTGATAAATCGTATATTGTAGGACCACAAGATTTCCCAAGTGTATGATAATGCAACAGATGCAGATATCATATAAATGTAATTACGTTGCCCTAAGCTCATGACACTGAAGCTTGACATAAATGAATACCATATAAATGGCCTACATTGCCCGTGATGATGTTCTAACCCGCAACATCCTATGTTCGACATGGTATACGTTCGTTTGCCCAGTGATAGCTAATCACCCGAACGGGGATGTCAATCCCAATAGATCTATTCATAACATTCGCGCTCACAATCCAGTAACTGACAGTTCATGATAATGGGCTCAACTAGGGTTATCGCTATTAGTAACAATAATTCATAATAGTAAAACTTATCCACTTGTGTCCAATTATAAAACAGTGCATGTTTCTCACCCCAAAAACTTATAAAACAAATCATGTAAAACGTGGGGCTATGAACTCACCTTGAGTGAGCGAATATCAAGTGTATCATAGAAAATGCGTCACGGTAATGATCGAGTGCAACCTAATCCAATATAGGTCGTATAAGTACTAATCACATTGGGTAACTACTACCATATATAATTCTATATAGCTAATCACCATCTAAATTTTTTAGTGAAATCATACTTATAAAGTTTAAACGTTTATAAATATACCTTTGGTAAAAATGACACAACTTTCACGTTTCAAGTTCGTTTCTTGCGTTTCTTATGTCCACGCTTTCGTATTAAGACGATGTATCAAAATATGACATTTTTTGGATTGAGCTATACTGATGAACAGTAAACTTTTACTGTTCATATCAGTTTATAAATTTATTTATATAGATTTAGTGGTCGTAAAACCCGTAAATGTAATAACTTATTCGTTTTAAACCCGATTTTAGCGATTCCTTCGAGCACGTCTTTGTAATTGAAAGGTGTATCAAAATTATCACATTTTATACATTTGGGTCTGCTGATGAATAGTAAATTTTACTGTTCATAGTTTATAAAATTACTTTTATAAACTTTAATTATCGTAAACGCCGTATTTTATTCGTTTTAGCTCCGTTTTTAGTAATTCTTTCGAGCACGATCTCGTAATTGAAAGTTCTATTTATTTATGAGGTTTACAAAAACAAATGTTCCTGAGATGAACAGTAACTTTTATAAAAATAGTTTTATAAAAGTATTTTTATACATTTTAAGTATATAAACTCGCGTAATTCATAACTTCTTCGTTTTTAATTGAAAAATTACGTTTCTTATTGTTTTGGAATCCTAAAAATATGTGTGATTTAATAAAAATACCAAACCTTCTGTTTGTAGAATTTTTATAACAAGTTTTTATAAAAATTCTTTTATAACTCCGGTTATTATCGTAAAACTCGTAAACTACGTATCTTTTTCGTTATTAATCTGTTTTTCGAGTTTCTTACCTTTTTGGAATCGTCATGAGACGTAGTGTGTTTATAAAATATAAATCCATGCCTAAAAATTCGTGCCGAAACAGTCCCTAAATATCTTTTTGAGTTTATTTGTATAACTTTGTTTTTATATACTTTTTAACTTCATAATTTACCACAAGTCCTTTGTAACTCTTAATATACTATGTCATATATATTATATAGTCCATAGGTCCATCATTTGTCCATTTTTCCAAGTTAACAAGTTCTTAACAAGGCTATTAAATCATAAACTTTCTTATGTAACTTTACTTACATAGTTTATTCATTATACATTTTACACATTAACCAACATGTTGACATATACTTATAAATCACATTATATCATGATATTACCAATCACATAACATATGAAAAAGTGTACAAAATGATGATCACAAGTAAAAACTCTTTTTACATGTTTAAAAGTATCCCAATGGTGATTTTGCTAAATAAAACTAATGCTTATTTGCTTATTCTCTTTGCTTATTAGTGTTTAAATATCTCTTCTAGTGCTTATTAGTTATATGTTCTAGTCTGTTTTTGCTTAAATAGTTATAGATCATTAGTTACTAATTTCTGTCATAAAAACTCATAAAATCCAAAAATATTAGCTTAATTAGTTAAGATCTTAGAATTTTACTTATTCAGTTGTTTAATCATGATTGCTAAGTTTGTTTTAATCTAGTTTTTATCTGGTATTTAGTACTTGTTCATTAGATTTCTCTTAAAAAGCTTTTCTCAACTCTGTCATAATGACAAAGGAGTGTTTGGTTTAGTGCACTCTCAAATTTTACACTAGCAGTACTAACATAAGTTAGTACTGCTGAACCTTTACACTACCAGTACTAACCATAAGTTAGTACTGTTAGCTTAGATTTTAGCTTGTCAAATTCAGTGGTATTAAGTTTAGTTATAGCTTATTATGAATTTAGTTTTAGTTTTCATTTTCTAGCTTATTTCATAGCTTAATTTTGTTCTTAAGAGTCAAATTGCATCAGCAGTACCTTCAAGTTAGTACTGCTGAAATTTACACTACCAGTACTAACTATCAAGTTAGTACTGCTACCTTTGGTGTAACTTTTAGTCGAGTAATTGTAGGATTTAATAGCTTATCTTTTAGCATTTTAAAGTCTAGTTATAGCTTAATATAGAATAAGTCTTAGATTACATTTTTTAGCTTATTTACATAGCTTATTTTTGCTGTCAAAAAAGTTAAAAAGCCAAAAACAGTACTTAGGAAATTTTAAGGTTTTAATTTGTTAATTTAGCTTATGGGTCTAGATTTTATAGATTAATTAGATAGATTATAAGTAGTTTAATAAGTCCTTAAAGTTTTAGAGTCTAGTTTAGCTTTTTAAGCTTTTAAGCTCATTTAGATTTTGTGCTAAATGCCTTATTATCTGAGTTTGCTTATTTCTTCCTCATTTTCAGTAGTCTAAAAGTACTTTAAGCTCTATTATCTTTTCAATTTTAGGTTAAGCACATCATAAGCTCTTTAGGACTTCTTTCCTTTTACATTTTTATCTAGTATTAAGTTTTTCATAGCTTATTTTCTAAAACCAAGGGATAAACCCCACTTTCTGAGGTCAGTTAAGAAATAAGCTCTTATTGAGCTTATTAGTTGTTTTCAGCCCAAGTAGCTTTTATTAATTTTGTTCCTACTAGCTTCCTTTACAACTTTGCTCTTTTAAGTTTTTAGTGATAAGCACTTTTAGAATTTAAGTTTATAATTGGACTTAGTTTGTTGTCGGGGTTAGTCCTCAGGGACCATTCCTGTTGATTTTCAATTTAAGTTGTTTTCCAGTAATTCTTTCCCGTTAAATGTGTTAGCTCGTTAGTCCTTAAAAACGACTAAGTGTCATTTCTGTTGTTAGAGATGTTCGTTTCTGCTGATAGCATTAAGTCGTTCCTGTTGGCAGTTCAAGTAGCATTCCTGCTGATTATGTTTCTGCTGGTCATGTTCTCGTTTCTGCTGACAGAGATAGAATCTGCTGATTGTTATTTATAGACGTAATTAATGTAATTAAGGAATTATAGTTATATTCTAGTATTATCTCATTAATATAGGAATGAGATAAATTAGGAAGAGATTGATGTATATCTCTTACGTGATTTTAGTTTTCTTGTTGACCAATTTAGGGTTTCTTCTCTATAAAAGAAACCTTTAGCATTAGGGTTTGGCACCGAGCATAATTAGAAAAACAATTTATATCATAGAAAGATCCATAAGGATCGTTTGTTTATATAGTTGTTTCTTCTGTAATTGAACTTGTTTAGTTTACCGCCTAAACATTATGCAAGAGTCAATCACGTATATGCTTTGTGATGTACATAATACTATACAACCACAAAGGCAAGTAAAGATCTATCTAGTACAGATCCTAACAATTGGTATCAGAGCTGGGAGATAGCCTCTGAAAAGAAGAATCACGTATTACCACATGCCAAAACCTTTGTTTCTCTAATCCTTTAAATATTCAGAACCCATGCTACTATACCTACTCATTCACCATTCCATCCTTTTTTTTTTAAAAATTTTCCCTAAAAAAACCAATTCTATGCTGCTTCACCTTCATTTACTCAAGATGAGTACCTTCATGCCTAATCCATCTCTTCACCTTCATTCACTCAGATGATACCTTCAGCCTGAACCCATACAACCATGCCTACATACCCTCAACTGCTTTCTCACAACCTGCTGTTCACACTCAACTGAATCATCCTGCACAAACCAACCCGACTGGTCAGGCAGTTACCCTAGATAATGTCCTGTCACAACAGTTTCAAACATTCCAAACAGCCACTATCTCTGCCAACAATGCAAAATTTCCTATCTAGAGAAGGAAAAATATGAAATATGGTCTATGAAGGATGGAGTACTGGATACAGAATGCTTATCAAAATCTTGGAGAATGTTCAGCAATGGAAACAGCCTAGAAGAGGTTGGGGAAAGATGCAAAAGGAAATACAATGTGTTCATCCTCCTTGGCCCTCTTGATGTAACATGTTTTGTAACTAAGGGAGAATAAGGTGAGAACCTGTTGCATCAGCTCTACTGAAGATCATATTCCCGATTTTCATCATTATGATGAGCAAGGATATATGAGGGCAGTGAAGGCTAAGTTTGGTGGGAATGAATGAATCAAAGAATATGGAATAAGACTGCTCAAACACAGTTTGCATAATTTCTCTGTGACAGAAGAAAAGGCCTACACAAGGTTTATGAACATGTTTAAGAAGATTCTGAGTCAGTTGAATCAAGTGCAGGCAAGGCCAGACAATGATGACATCAACCTGAAGTTTCTAAGAGCCCTTCCTTCTTCGTGGTCACAAGTTGCTTTGGCATTAAAAATAAGAGGTGGCCTTGAGTCAATGAGTTTTTGATGACCTGATAACAAACTAAGGTCACTTGGAAACTTGAGGTCCAGAATTGGTCATAGTTATTGTGTGAAAGTTTGTTGCTTGCTCCCACTCATTCTGCTTTCATTGGAACTACCAGCTCTGGCTCAAAGCCTACTTATTCTGATCAGCAGCGTATTGTTCCATCAGTTTCTCAGACATCTGGTCGTTCTGATAACTTAATGGAATGTGTTTTGCATTCTTTTGTTGCTGAGAATGAACAAGATCAAGATATGATCTATGAAGACTTTGACAGGGTTTGATCAGTTGGAGAGGAAGAAATTGACTTAAAGTGGCAAAATGGCTATGCTCCTCCTTAAGGATTAACAGTATGAAAAGAAGCAGACGAAAGTGACTACAACAATCAGCGAACCTGCCAATTGACCGAAGAAAGTTTAGTTGTTACAAATGTTTCATTGGGACATTTTGCCTAGGAGTGAATGGAATAAAGACAGTTGATGATAAGGCTAGGTATTCTGCCTTTAAGGTCACAGAAGTTAAGTCAGACGAACCAAAAGCTTTGGTCTCAGTTGATTCCATGGTAAATTGGTCGGATCATGCGGCAGAAAACAAGACTGGTGAAGTTGAGAAGGTATATGGGATGATGGCTGGGCTTCATGCTGATAATGGTGGTGCTGATGCTTCTCATGCTGCTGCTGAGTTTGCTATGATGGGGATTTCTCCTAAGGTACAAAATTGTCCCCTTGGTTGTGATTCTAAACTTAATGATCTAACTAACATGTATAATAATCTTGATAGATTGTATAATGATTGCTACATTAAAGTTCAGGCATATCAAAATGCTGTTAAAACATTAGAATCACAAAAAGATTGGTACCATAAAACTCAGATTGCATTAGAAGAAAAGATTAGGGTTTTATCTGCTAATCTAGAAAACACCACTAACACACTAAGTTATACTGAAAAATTACATGATCAGGCTCAAAAAGAAAAGAAAGAATGGGAAGTTAAGTTTGAAGCGACATTAGCTAGATTTGAAAAATGGAAGGAATCTTCCAAGAACTTGGAAAAGTTGAGAAATAGCTCTATGTCTACAAGAACTAAAATTGGTCTAGGATTTAAAGAGTACTTTGGAAAAGACGAAGTGTTTTGAATATGGACTACACTATGTCATGTACCCAGAACCTGTTGAGGAGGTTAAACCTCTTTCCTCATGGTTTGTCAAGGCTGGGGAGATGCATGCAGTTCCTCCCTCCATCACTGGAACTTATATGCCCACCCCATACAAGTCTGACATAGAGGAAACACAGGTAAGTTGTGGGTCAAAGTCTGATAATAAAACTTCTGAAACTCTTTCAGAATCTAATGACTTTGTCTCTTGTGATAACAGTGACAAGTCTTCAGACTCAGAGACCTATGCATCCTGTGATTCAAGCCTCAAGACCAAGACCAAAGACTTCCCACCTGCTGTTGATATCAAGACTTTGCCAGAGTCTGATGTTGAAGACCCAAATTCCACTACTGGCAGTCCTAGTTTTTCTTGTTCGGAGAATGTAAAATCTCCTAGGATTATTTGTAATAAAAGTGGAATGAACAATAGGAATGTGTGTAAAAACAATTCTGTGCGTGTTAAGAAATGTTTTGTTTGTGGTAGTAAATTGCATTTGATTAAAGATTGTGACTTTTATAATTGTGTAGATTCTGTCCCTTGTAAATCTAAAGCAGCATCTGTTCCTGCTGGTAGTAGGAATTCGTCAGCATCTGTTACTGCTGATGGATCTGATCCTGCTGCTAGTAGAAACAGACCAGCAATCAATTCTGCTGGTAGACCAAATCCTACTGGAAGGGTTCGACAGGCAGCACATCGTGCTGGTTGGTCTACAAGACCAGCACCTGTTTTTGCTGGTAGACCAATTTCTGCTGGTTGGCTTAATCCTGCTGCTAGACCATATTTCAGACCATCATCTGTAAATTTTAATAATATGTATCGGCCTGAATTATATGACCCTATGTATATGAATGAGGGACGCTGGGGTATTGCTGTTAAGACCTCAGCAGGTTACTCTTGGAGGAAGAAAAGACCACATTTTTGGGAGTCCAAGAGTAATGGTGGATCTCATCAATCTACATGGTTTCACAATTAATGATCCACAAGGCAGGCTCAAGTCAGAACTGGCTTGGGTCTCTCAAGTGTACTAATATTGTTGTTGTATGATTTGTAGGGCGATCCTAGTACAGATAATGACATAGGTATAGTTGACAGTGGTTGCTCAAGAAGCATGTCAGGAAACAAGGAGAAGCTTGATGATTTTGTGCAGATCAAGGGAGGCATTGTCAAGTTTGGAGGTAGAGATGGTAGAATATCAGGAAAAGGCACCATAAGGACATCAAAGCTTGATTTTGAAAATGTCTACTATGTTGAAGAGCTACATTCTCATCTGAATGCAGTCAAGAAAATCTTCAAGTATCTAAAAGGGCAACCAAAATTAGGCTTGTGGTACCCTAAAGATTCTCCTTTTCAGTTGGAAGCCTACTGATAAGTGCTTAATTACACATATCTTTTACCTCTAAAAACGAGCTTAAATGACCAAAAACAGACAAAAACTGCACAAAAGGTTACTTGTTTAGTAGCAAAAGCATCCTTAGATGAATCCACCAGATGGCACAGAAGGATGGCTCATGTGAACTTCAAAACAATCAACAAGTTAGCTAAGGAAGGTCTGGTTGATGGGTTACCTCTCAAGTGTTACCATGAACACAACTGAGTTGCCTGCAATAAAGGAAAGCAACATAAGGGCTTTCTACAAGCCCATATTTCATGCAGTGATACTTATTACTGAATCCCTCAATTGCTCGCACATGACCTTTTTGGTTCTACTAATATAAGAGAATTGACCAGAATTACTACTCCTTGTGGATTACGGATGACTTTAGCAGGTTTACTTGGACGTTCTACTTGGGTACTAAGGATGAAACATTTTATGTCCTTAAAGAATTTTTTGCCTTAATAGAAAACCAGCTAAATAAAAAGGTTAAAGGAATAAGGTGTAATAATGGGACAGAGTTCAAAAATGCAAAACTAATAGAACTCTATGGGGAAAAGGGAATTTAGAGGGACTATTAGTAATCCAGAACCCCACACAAAATGGGGTTGCTGAGAAGGAAAAAATTGGACCTATAGAGGCTGCTAGAACCATGTTGGCTGACTCTAAATTACCTACCATGTTTTGGACTGAGGCTGTTAGCACGGCTTGCTATGTTTTAAACAGGGTATCTATTACTAATCCCCATAATAAAACACCTTATCAATTGCTATCTGGGAAGGTTCCTCAGATAGGTCATCTTAAACCTTTTGGGTGTCAAGTAACTATCCTAAATACAAGTGACCATTTGGGGAAATTTGAGGGCAAAGCTGATGAAGGTTATCTTGTTGGTTATGCTCCAAATAGCAAGGCCTATAGGGTTTATAATTTACAAAACAAGAGGGTAGAGGAAACCATGAATCTGAGATTTTTAGAAGATAAACCCAATGTTCAGGGAATTGGTCATGAGTGGTACTTTGATCTTGACTATTTAACTGATTCCTTAGGTTATACTCGTCATAAAACTGACAAACCTGCAGGTACACAAGAAACTAACATACCTGCAGGTACACAAGCTCAGACCCGATTAAGAGTTGGAGGTAGCAAGTAAAATAGTGGTCCTTCAATTCTTCTAACAGTTTTAGAGGTCCTTCCTCAAGCAATGTTCCTAGTGTTATGGAACGCATGCATTATGCAGAAGAGCTTGCTAAGCTTCAAAGACAAGAATATGAAGCTAAGGACGCAGCTGCACGATATGGTTATTTGTTCTCACAAGCAACAGCAGAAATACTATGTCAAGCTGAAGCTGAAATTCGAAACCAAGGTGTTTCTGCTGTTAGGGATCCTGCTGGCATTGATTCTGCTGTTAGGGATCCTGCTGGCATTGATTCTGCTGTTAGGGATACTGCTGCCATTGATTCTGCTGGTGGTGTATCTGCTGGAAGTCCTTCTGCTGGTAGTGATCCTGCTGGTGGTAATCCTGCTGATAGTTTTCAACCTGCTGGTAGTTTTGAACCTGCTGATGAGAGCAATCCTGCTGTCAGTTCATCTGTTTCTGCTGACTTCAACCCTGTATATGCTGATGAGTCTACACTTCCTCCTGGTCAACAATTGGGCTCAAGTGAAAACACTACACGATTTCCCGTCCCTTCTGATGTGTGCATGGATCAACTCTCATCTGGCATTCCTCACATCTTCCTCTTATTGTTGATGAATTATGCAAACTTCTTACCAATTTAGCACCTGTTGTTGACGTAAATCCAGTTCCTACAAGAAGGGTGAATACAATTCATCCTCAGTCACAGATTCTTGGTGATCTCTCTTCTCCAGTTCTGACAAGAAGCAGAGCTCAAAAATCCAAGTTTGGTGAAAGTGCTTTCATTGGATATATTCAAGATCAACAAAGGACCAATCATACAGATCAACTTCATTGTCTGTTTGGTTGCTTCCTTTCTCAGTTAGAACCAACTAGTATAGCTAAAGCACTTGAGGATCCTGATTGGGTTGCTGCTATGCAAGAAGAGATGCAACAATTCATCAATCAGCAAGTATGGAAACTTGTCCCTTTACCTGATGGCAAACATGCAATAGGGACAAAATGGATTTTGAAAAACAAGAGGGATGCCAGAGGAATAGTTGTACGGAATAAAGCACGGTTAGTTGCACAGGGACACAGACAAGAGGAGGGCATTGATTATAAGAGGTATTTGCAACCAGTGGCAGAAAAAGGGCAATCAACTTTTTTTTTTGGCTTTTGCTTCTTATATGGGCTTCCTGGTATATCAGATGGATGTAAAGAGTGCCTTTCTCTATGGAGAAATTGACGAGGAAGTGTATGTCACTCAGCCTAAAGGCTTTGAAGATCCTTACTTCCCAAAGCATGTGTACATAAAAAAGAATTAGGTTCAAAGCTTTGTATGGACTTCATCAAGCACCTAGAGCCTGGTATGCAAGATTGGTCTGCTTTTCTGGTACAACACAATTATCGAAGAGGTACTATTGACAAACGCTTTTCATCAAGGAAAAAAAAGATCCAGGGGATATAATTTTTGGTAACAGGTTTTATGTGGATGACATCATTTTTGGATCTACCAATAAGCACTGGTGTGCGAATTTGAGGTATTTATGAAGGGAGAATTTGAAATGAGTGGCTATGAGAGAGATGACTTTCTTCTTAGTTCATCAGTGAAACAGTTGCCCTGAGGTACATTTCTAGCCCAGACAGGTATGTAAAAAGACATGCATACAAAGTTTGACAATGGAATCTGTCAGATTTGCAACCACACCCTATGAAGCGCTAAGACAAATTGAAAGATGAAACTGATCCACCAGTTAAGATGTACATTTGGTTACCGATCCCTGATTGTTCACTTATGTATCTTACAGCTTCAAAGATCTGACATAATGTTATGGCAGTTAGTACATTGGTTCCAAGACATCAAGTTTACTCCCACCTGACTTCTCATCTGAATGCAGTCAAGAAAATTTCAAGTATCTAAAAGGGCAACAAAAATAGGCTTGTGGTACCCTCAAGATTGCTCCCTTTCAGTTAGGAAGCCTACAATGAAGTGATTATGCCTGGTTCTCATGGTGATGAAAATCCACTACAGTGGATGTCAATTCTATGCAGAAGGTTAATTTCATGGCATGCAAGAAGCAACTATGTGCTACTTCTTCACTAAGGCCGAGTAAGTTGCTGCTGCTAGCTGCTGTGCAAAGTTTTCTATTGGATTCAAAACCAGTTGATGATTATTGTTTCTACTTCATGAATACCAAAATCTTCATAGACAACCAGAGCACCATATGCATTGTTGAAGAACCAATCTATCATCAAGAGGACCAAGCATATTGAGATTTAGCATACTACTTTATAAGAGATGCCAAGAGAAGAACATGATACACGTGCTGAATATTCACACCGATAACAATGAGTCGATATACTGACCAAGGCATTTTGATGGACCAAATTTGCATATCTGGTGGTCCAGATTTGGAAAAGGTGAATCCCTCTTTTCGTGAATTGAGGGAGGTAGAAGCCTAAGGGGAGCATGTTGTTGTATAATTGTATATTCTGAACTTTCTTCAGGTGGATATTGTCATTGTGTGGATATTATTTCTTGTGATTGCATGTAGTGAATTCTCTGCTAGTTTACATTATTTCTTCAGACAGTAGGATTCTGCTGTAGTACTATGGTTCTGCTGCTAGTTATTTTCTGCTGGATGCTTGAATTCTGCTGGTAGCTATGGAGTTATGCTGCTGGTCCGTGAAACATCTGTGGCAAACTTATTAAACGGATAAGAGGTTACGAAGAATATTTTTGGATTTTTATGAATAATACATAAGGAAAAGAAATAAAAATAAGAAAGAAATATATTTTTGATAACCGAAAGTCAAACGTGATCTGTAGGGTGATCCTAGTACAGATAATGACATAGGTATAGTTGACAGTGGTTGCTCAAGAAGTATGACAGGAAACAAGGAATCGTGGTTGACTTATTTCTACTGGTAGTAACCTGTTTCTGCTGTGCTCAGCTTGATATTGCTGGTTGGTTGGTCTCTGCCACTAGTCACTTGGTTTCTGCTGGTAGTATCCAATCATGCTGGTGGAACAATGTATCTGCTGCCTGAATAGTTTGTGCTGGTCACATATCAATTCTGCTGTTTGACTTGTTTCTGCTGTTTTTTAAGACTGGTTACTGCTGGATGACTTTATACCTGCTGGTCTTAAAAATAGTAGTTGAATAGTTTTTCGTTTTAAATTTCTACTATATGATGTTTGGCGGTCACCACTTGTCTGACCAGGCGGCGTACAAGTTGATTTTCACTCAATTACTTCAACTTCCAAGGTTAAAATTGTACCAATCAAATTAAAAGGTTATCTTTTCACACATTGGACACAATTAACCTAATTAATCCCAAATCAACTTTTCATCTTTCCCACACATACACCAAAATCATTTGCCTCTGTATACTCTGTATCATCAACCTACATTCAATAATCACCAATGGCGGCACTCCAGTACAAAGATGATCACAACAAAATCGCTTACTTGGGAAGGGAAAGCGGCAGCGAGGACTTCACTGATATCCTCAGCTATTTGGACCATTCTACATTAAGGTATGCTTTGACTCATGACCCTTCGGTCGTGTTTGACTCATTAGTCAAACAATTTTGGGCAACAGCTACTGTTCGCCCAAATGCTGCTGGGTCTCATGACCTAGTTGCAACTATTGACGGCCGTGAGGTGGTCGTGACTGAGTCACTAATTAGGGCTCAGTTACAACTTGACGATGCCAATGGCATATTTGACATGCAAATTGATGATATTCTTGAGGGTATGGGGGTTATTGGGTATCCGACAGGTAGAACTCTTACGTTTCTTAAGCACCATTTATCTCCTCAATGGAGATTTCTGGTGCATACCATCATGCATTGTCTGAGCCCTAAGTGTGGCAGTTGGAATCAATTTCCGAGTTCCATTGCCACAGCCCTTGTTTGCTTATCGACTGGTCGGGTTTATAATTTTTCTCGCTTTGTTTTAGAGGGGATGATTGGGAACATTAAGACTAAAAAGCATAAATTTTTAATGTACCCAAGATTTTTACAAATGATTGTGGCCATTCAGACTGCTGACCGAACCTCTAGACCTACATTTGGCTTTACTAAGAAAATGTTTACAAATATGAAATTTAAATGGGAGGGACAGCCAATACCATTAACACCCCCTATGCTTGCCATTGCTGCTGCTGGCGATGCTGCTGATGAGGAAAATGCTGCTGCCCATGAAGCTGCTGGTAGTACAGCTGAGGCACACCCTGCACCTCACTCTCCTCCGTTTTCCCCTGTTAGGGAATCAACACCGGAGAGGCAGCCTGAGACAGAATGGGTAGTCCCTAACCCTGTCTCACCTGGTACTGACTGGAGACCATGGCCTTCTGTTCCTGCACATTCTTCCATTAGGGATCATACTTATGAGCCTGCGCCTCCACCTACCCCGCCCACTCAGACCGTTATTTTTGAGGTGCCATTAGTGTTTGGCCCTGCACCTAGACCAGCTGGGTATGTGGACCCTGATACTATTGACCCAATCATTTTTGGCCCTCAGCCTCGTCCCTATGATTTTGTTGACCCTGCTCTTGAGGAACCCGTTATCTTTGGTCCCCCACCTAGGCCTGACAACTATATTGAGCCTGAGGACATTGATAATCTCGTTTCCATGGAAGATGACACAATTCTTGGTGGATTCCATGAGGAGTCACCTGCTGGGCCTGATGATGCTCCTACACCACCAGCCGATGCTGCTGGTAGGGCAGAGGACCCTGCTCTTCTAACAAGTTTATCTGCAATTGAAGCTCTGGGTCATGGGGATGGATAGACTCATTGGAAAACTGAGCTGGGAACCTAAAAGAAATCATGGGGAGGCTATTGGGTGGGGGGGGGACACTTGTAGCTCGTGTAAAGAAGTAGGAGCAGAAAGGTTTAAACAGATGAGGGATAAAGCACGGTTGGTGGTTAATGCTTCCTGCCAACAGAAGGAATGTGGATATTCAAGATGATTTGACCTTGAGATTATCACAGTATTGGCATGCTGAAGCTCTGGTCACGATCAAGCTCCTGTTCCCGTCCGAGATATGGAGGAACGCGAGGAGGAGGAGGTTCCTCTTAGGCGTAAGAGGTCGGTTTATCGACGAGCCAGGACAGAGTTCCATACTCTGGCTTTTGCGCAGTTTCAAACTCCCCTTTCTGCTGATGTTCTTTCTCCAGCAGCAGTCTCAGAATCTGCTGATCTGTCTTTGTTGCGGATAAAGAAAGGCTCATATGCCTGACTTAGATTATATCCTTCTGAATTTGTTGCAGAAGATGCTCAAGGCTAGCAACCGTTTCAAAGAAGGAACGAAGCTAGTCAACACGTGTTCAAAGGTTACAGGCTGAGGATTTAGCTCATGGGAAAGGGAATACATGCTAATGTTCTGAGGAGCGCGCAAAAGAATTAGATGAACTCATGATGCGTATGACAGAAACAGACTGGCTGAATTTGATGATGCAAGTTGGATCAAATCCTGCATTGGCACGTGAGTTATTGGGAGCAGATTAACTGAGGAAAAACATTGTTGAAGGCATGACGCTATTATGGATAAAAAGAACGAGCTCAGGCAGATCACCGTTACCGAGCACTTAAGGTAAGCCTATGACGGCATATCGACGTACACCAAATAAAAAATATGATGCGTACCTTTGGTTAAAAAATCATTGGGTGTAAGCCATAAGGTAACTATCTCGATGACACTGTCAAGTCGATTCTAAACAACAGTTGATTGAAGAGTACGAGAAAATCTGCAGACGTCTTGAAAGGATCGCTTGGTGAGTTCGTAGTATAAATCTATTTCGAGCCCAAGCCTGCTATTTTCTGAGCTCCTTCTAAAAGACAACGGGTTGCACCAGCTTCTTCACAGCTTCTGTGTCCTGCTGCTAAACCAACACAAACCTGCTGATGATCATGATTCTGCTGTGTAGAGTTTTTCATCCTGCTGGTTCAGCCCTCCTTTGTCTGGCTCTGCATGCCCCACTTCTGCTGTTGTAGTATATGGTGTCCTAACTCTACTTTTCTAACTTCAGCAGCAATGGATTATGGCTGGTTCACGACCGTGGCGAGTGAGTTCACCATTTGCAGATTCTGCTGATAGTTTTCTTCCCCGTCACCTGGCTCATACTGATCACAATACCAATTGAAGCTCGTTTGAATCCACACAGGAGGTATTACTGAGTTTTTCTGGATAGTGATGAGGACGAGCAAATAGGTAGGTCTCGATTGCTGCTGACCCTGACTCGATGACAAGTGCTAGCTTGGATTATCTTTAGGGGTCAGTCTAATCTCTGGTCATGGGGTTGTGGTTTGTGGACAAACTCCTTTGATGATGAGATTGTTGAACCACAGGGTTAATGTCGAAACGTTTCTGCGTATGCCTCTTCTCCTCCCTCGGACTCATCGTAAACTTCGTGGAGGTGAAGGTGACTGTTGATGGGAATAAACCCGTTGAAAATTTTTCAGTTCGGAAGTGAGAGTGATGAATGACTTGTAGAATTATATTCCTCCTCTCCATAAGGTGAATTTCAGGATTGGGAATGGTGGAGTTTCCCGCCGTGGGTAACAGTTATATTCCTATTTTATTATCACCAGAACAGGCGGCGAAAGTACTTTACGTACCTGAAACAATTGCTACCATCATGTTTATCGGGAGATATGGTCGCTATTCTTCGGTTGCGCCGACGATGAATAGACTTTTGGTTAAACCCAGATTAAACATTGGTTAGACCTCTTGAGGATGTGAACACAGTGGTGTCAGTCACGGCATCTGATACGGAAGATTTTGGCGTACACAAATGAATGGATGTCATAGCTGGCAGTTTATATCCCAAGAGCTCTGGTTCATGTCTGAGACTAACGAAGGGAAAACTGTGTATATGTTTGTGGACAAGGTCCTATCCTATCCAGCTACCCGGCTGATGGACGGGGGGGGGGGGGGGGGGGGGGAGGATGTACGCCACACTCACAGTCCCACCCTCATACTGTCGGGATGTTTGTTGTTACTAGAGAGTGTTATTCAGATGTTCAAGCTGGCTTAGCGGGATTCCTATGAGTGTCCTGTCATCTGCTCGCCTGTAAGTTTGTTGCCATAGTATGTTTGTTTTCAAATAGTTTCGTGTTAATATATATTTATAAAAAAAATGGTGTACACTTAGTTGTCTATTGATTTAGATACATTTTGTTATAGTAATAGTGTTTGTATAACTTTTGGTTAAGTGCTTGCACTGCACGAATAAATGGTTTTCCCACTCACCATGGCTCACAGCCAAGAAAGAGTCTGGCTCCCTTTGCAAACGCTTTGTGTGTATCTCAAAACCGTTGCTAGCTGTAAAGGGTTTGCTAAAAAAATCCCTATGCCTTACACTCACCATGTTCCTTGTAACAAAGATGCAGTCCCAAGGAGGGTACGCTCTTTGGTAAAGGACCTTCTCAACATCCTTGAATGTTGCCATTTACCCAACAACTGGATCGGTTATCACTTTCCAAAATTCTTTGGATGAAAAGTGGAATGTCCATAGCAAACGCTCATGAAAGACATTCTCAAATCCGTGTGATAGTTGAAAAATTACTAAAATTTTAGGGTTCTCAGACTCACCCTATTTACTTCTGTGTATGAAGAGTTGGCTAATCCTGACAAAACGGCTACAGACATGACCTCACAAAGCCGTTGTAATGCTGTGACAGTTTGCAAAAACTTTAGGGATTCCAGTTTAATTCACCCTTGATTTCACGTTTTGAAATTAGGACTAGGTTGTTATCCAGGGTGTTTGTTTTCACCAAAGTATCAACTAGCCCAAGAGTGAGTAGCTACTTGGTAAAGGCTTATCAAATCTACTTATGTTGCTGCAAAGCCTGGAAGCTGTTGTTCTTTGATGTTGCTGCCTCATTTGATTCTGCTGTTCATCGAGTTCATGCTGTTTCATTTGATGTTACTGTGGCTTCTACTGTTTCTGCTGCTCCTCAATCCTCTTGCTTCGCGAAGATCTATCTAGAAACTTGGAATTAACGGAGTCAAAACCAAGTTTAGGGGAGGATTGTTGGGAATTATTGAAAATGACTAAGTGTCGTTTCTGCTGATGGCACTAAGTGTCGTTTCTGCTGATGGCATTAAGTGGTTTCTGCTGGCAGTTCAAGTAGCATTCCTGCTGATTATGTTTCTGCTGGTCATGATCTCGTTTCTGCTGACAGAGATAGAATCTGCTGATTGTTATTTATAGACGTAATTAATGTAATTAAAGCTTTATAGATATATTCTAGAGTTATCTCATAAAGATAGGAATGAGATAAATTAGGAAGAGATTGATGTAAATCTCTTACGCAATTTTAGGAATCTTGTTTAGCAATTTAGGGTTTCTTCTCTATAAAAGAAACCTTTAGCATTAGGGTTTGGCACCGATCACAAATTAGAAAAACAATTGAGTATCAATAGAGTGATCCATAGAGGATCGTTATTTATATTTGTTCTTCTTTATTCTGTATTGTTTTGTTTCCGCATAAACAATTGTTAGAGTCTCTCACGTATATACTTGTGATTACATAAGTATTATACAACCACAAAGGCTAGAAGATCTATCTAGTTCTAGATCCTAACACTTTCTAAAAGTAGTAATTTTTGGATAAACGCCAAGACTTAACGGAAAACCTTGTAATTTTATTTAGTCATACTTTATTAAACAAACTAAAACACAAACACACATGGATGTATTTGAAGATGAACATATTATGCAATTCTTGGCATGCTTTCCGTATTTCTGAGACGTGCCGTTTATTTAGGTCGCGTGTAGGACCCTTCGGCTTTATTCCTACCTCGTTGATTATCGATTCCCCACTTGCTTAAGGTGAGTTCATAGCCCCGCGTTTTACCGATTTTCAAATGATTTATACTTTAGGGTGAGAAACATTGTTTGCTTTTAAAATTGGACACAAGTTCTTAACGTGAGTTTTACATGTTTATGTGTTGCCTAACTTTGCTTACAAACCACTCTTGCCCGAACTATCATGACCTGTTAGTCACCTATGGCCAATTGGATTGGTTAAGTGAGCGCGAATTCATAGATAGATCTATTGGGACTATTTATCCCTATCTGCTTTGGTTCTACTTAACAAAGAACAAACAGATATATGTCATGTCGATGTGCATTTTGGTGGTCTTTGGTTTGGGACACCAGTTAAGGGCAGGAATACTATGTGGGATGATATGGTATGCCTTGTTGATTATTAGCATCGGTGTCATAAGCGTAGCGTAACAGTAAATACTTTTTATGTGAAGTTGTATCTGTTATAGTAGTCGCATGCGTTTTGAAATCTTGTGGTCCACTCTTGTATTAACTTAAACCTATGAATTCACCAACATTATGTTGACGTTTTAAACATGTTTTCTCAGGTGCTTATCTTGGCTTGATTCTTGATGCTAAATGTAGTATATGTGCTATGTGACTTCGCCAATTTCAAGACTTATCTATTTACATACTCGTTGTCATTATCAAACTTTGTTATGCTTCCACTACATTTAACTCTCATATGATCGGTTGTAAAACATAAATTAATTTTATTTATGCAACGAGTACAACTATTTTTCAAATGTCCATGATTAGTGGTCGTTTTTTATTGCTTTGTGTTCGGATTGTTATGACGTCATGCCCTCGAACACGTATTCCACCCAAGCCCCGTCTAGGGGTGTGATAGATTTGTAATTAGAGCCAAGGTTATAGAGAACCAGGTAGTTATACTAGGTCTAGTCTATAACCGGTATGTGATCATATGTGCCTCTATTTTTACTTACGTATTGGCTATCCTTGCTAATATATATAAGATTCCTATATATACTTGAGGCTATTATATATTTCCATATTTACCTTGCTATTCATTTTGTTGTTTCTTTATGCCCTGCATGGTTTCATATAAAGGAGATTTATATAAACTTTTGCTTGTGCAGATCAGGGCAGCTTTAGCTATTGTTATTTCTTCTGATTCTTAGGATGAGAGTGTGGGATCACCGCCCTCTTAGGTTATTCTTTTTGGTGATATTCCTACTGTTATTCCTTCTACTTCTATGGTCGCTCCAGAGACTTCTACTATTGCTCCTGTTATTTCATATGCCGCTCATGTGGTTGAGACTACTCTTGTTGCTTCACCCACTGGATTGTGTGGCTTAGTTCCCTATTCGGGTTCTAATTCTGATTCACAATATGAGATGTCTTTACCAGAGCACATTTCCTCGCTACTAGCTATTTCACCATTTTATGCACCGATTCTTCTGAGGCTCCTAATTCTTCTGATGGACCACCATCGCAGGACCTTTATGTTGCTACCGTTGCTCGTTGGAGGAGAAGGGTAACAGCACGTTCATCATCAACATCTGAGTTTCCTATTGCTCCTGTTATTGCCCCGCCCGGGATTCGTCGACGGTCAGCGATTCTTATCCGACCCAGGGAGGCTATTCCTTTTGGTCGACCTTACCGCACCTATCTTAATGGGCCGTGTAACTTGTTGACTGCGAGGAAGAGAGTTGGACCTTTACCAGCTCGCATATTAGCATGTAGGCATGCATCACCTCGTTCTTCAAACCACCGCTCATCTTCTTCCAGTTCTTCGGATTCTTCGCCAGTTCATTCTTCGGGTTTGGATGCATCAGATCAGGCTCATTCTGGATCTTTGACTAGAGATGTACCACCTAGATTATGTTACCCTCTGAGGATAGCACCACGACACAGTGAGGCATTTCATCATTGGTGTGCTGCTCCATTATCTACTTTGTATCCACTGACTACATCAGAGTCATCTTTAGGAGATTCATCAGAGATACCATTGCATTCATCTTCACATTCTGCTAGACCATCTCGCAAGAGATGTAGATCCCCGATTGATTATGTACCATCATCTACACCAGTTATGGGATTATTAGCTCCTACCCGTGCTGATCTTTTACCACCTCGTAAGAGGTTCAGAGATTCATATTCATCTGAGGCTAGCATAGAGGAGGATACCGAGATTGATCCTATAGAGACTGAGGTTGATATGACGTTGGGTATTGGTGATGGGGATGATGTTATAGATCATGTTGAGATTGACCCTAGGGATGTCAGGGATGCGACCGAGGAGTATGAGGCTGACACCAGTGCTGGAGACACGGTTGAGGTAAGTATTGACCCGATGTCTGCACTGATAGTTGAGGAGGAGATTATAGAGCCAGCTGGAGAGGATTCTTTTGATTTGTTTGGCACTAAGGATGGCATTGTTAGGTCATTCAAGGATATGCCAATTGACTTGAATGATGTTGTGCGTGACTTTTACCATCACATGTCTGAGGTTCGTATTGATAGGATTGTCGGGATTGAGACTGCTCAGAGACGGTTGGAGGCTGATCAGTTGATAGCTAGGGGACAGAGAGTTAGTATGATCGAGATGATTAACAACTTAAGGTTGGAGAACCTCAAGGTTCATGCTATGTTGGATATCGAGAGGGATCGTATGAACAGTCTTCGTCTTCACATATCTCTTTCACAGGAGGAGTTTCATCAGGTTTGTAGGGATCGCAATGATACTCAGGAGAGACTTAGGAGGTTGGAGTCATATGTTGAGAGACGTTTGGGTTTTCTCCCTTAGACTAGTAGTACCATGATCATGTAGGACACTAGACTGATGGTTAGGTCTAGATGTTAGCAGTAGAAATAATTGTGGATCATGTACCTATTTTGGATTTTGGGTGTAACCGAATTATGCTTTTATTCATGAAATGAAAAGCTTGTTTTGACTCTCTTGCCTATTTATCTATATTGTTATTTATTTGTTCTGGCAATCATGTTGTAATTATATTTTATTTCATAGCATGTATTAAATTATCGTTATCTAATAATAGTGTATTCGTTTCAAAATCTCACCATGGGTTGTGTCTTGTGATGTAGAACAATGACTAACACTCGTTCTGGGATGACCCATGACGCAATTGAAGAAATGATCAACCAACGTGTGTTCCGGGATGACCCCTGCTGCAATTAAAGAAATGATCAACCAACGTGTGGACGCAGCTCTAGAGGCTCGTCGGGTTAATCGAGATCTTGAACTCGTGAATGGAAATGTCAATGGAAGAGGAAATGGTAATGGAAATGGTAATGGAGGTGGTGCTGGAAATGGGAACAATGAAGGTGACAACGGTGACGGTAATGAGAATCACAATGTGAATGGAAGAGGCGATAAGCATGTTGCTCGTGAATGTACTTACCAAGATTTCATGAAATGTCAACCACTGAGCTTTAAAGGAACAGAAGGTGTGGTTGGTTTGATAAGGTGGAGTGAAAAGATGGAAACTGTGTTCCACATCAGCAACTGTCCGGAGAGATATCAAGTGAAGTATGCTACCTGCACTTTACTCGACAGTGCATTAACCTGGTGGAACTCTCACAAGAGAACCATCGGAACTGATGCTGCATATGCTTTATCATGGAGAGAGCTGATGAAGCTGATGACTGAAGTGTACTGCCCGAGAAATGAGATTCAAAAGATGGAAACCGAGTTGTGGAATTTGTCGGTGAAAAACAATGACATGGCTACTTACACTCAAAGGTTCCAAGAACTCACCATGATGTGTACCAAAATGGTCCCCGAGGAGGAGGATCGGGTGGAGAAATTCATTGGAGGTCTTCCTGATAACATCCAAGGAAATGTGATTGCTGCAGAACCCACAAGACTACAAGATGCTGTTCGAATCGCCAACAACTTGATAGATAAAAAGTTGAAGGGCTATGCTGTGAAAAATGCAAAGAACAAGAGGAGATTGGACAACAACTATAGAAACAACCGTAGGCAACAACCACCCTACAAATGACAGAATACTGGAGGTCAGAATGTTGCTAGAGCCTATGCGGCTGGTAACAATGTGAAGGGGGTTATGGAGGAACACTTTCTTACTGTAATAGGTGTAAGCTACACCATGAAGGACAGTGTATTGTTAGGTGTCATAACTGTAAGAGGATTGGACATCTGGTAAGGGATTGCAGGACTGTTATGGCTGTAACTACTCAAGGAACTCCAGGGCCGAATCAGGGAGTTGTTACGTGTTTTGAGTGTGGAGCACAAGGACATTACCAGAAGGATTGTCCCAAAGTCAAGAACCAAAACCGTGGGAACAAAGCAAGAGTTCCTGATGCAAGAGGTAAAGCATATATCCTAGGAGGAGGTGACGCAAACCCGGGTTCCAACACTATCACGGGTACGTTCCTTCTCAACGATCATCATGCTTATATTTTATTTGATTTAGGTGCCGATAGAAGTTTCGTATCAAATACTTTTAGTACGCTGTTAGATATTACTCCCTCTGCCTTAGACGTTAGCTACGCTGTCGAGCTAGCTGACGGAAGAACTTCAGAAACTAACATTGTGCTTAGAGGTTGTATATTAGGATTGTTAGGACATCCATTTAATATCGACTTGATGCCCATAGATTTGGATAGTTTTGATGTTATCATCGGCATGGATTGGTTAGCAAAGAATCATGCAGTGATTGTCTGTGACGAGAAGATAGTGCGTATTCCTTACGGAAATGAAATTATGATCGTTCAAGGAGACAAAAGTGACAAGGAGAAGAAATCAATGTTGAGCATTATATCATGTGTAAAGGCCCAGAAGTATATGGAGAAAGGTTGTCAACTATTTCTGGCGCAGGTTACGGTGAAAGAAAACAAAGACGAGTCAAAGGAGAAGCGACTCGAAGATGTGCCGACTGTACGGGACTTTCCAGAAGTCTTTCCTGAAGACTTACTTGGATTACCACCGGTACGACAAGTTGAATTCCAAATCGACTTAGTCCCAGGTGTTGCACCTGTAGCCCGAGCCCCGTATAGATTAGCACGGTCAGAAATGGAAGAATTGTCTACTCAACTACAAGAACTTTCTGACAAGGGATTTATAAGACCAAGTTCCTCACCCTGGGGAGCTCCGATTTTGTTTGTCAAAAAGAAAGATGGCTCTTTTCGGATGTGTATCGACTACCGTAAACTTAACAAGCTTACTGTAAAGAATCGATACCCACTTCCGAGAATCGACGACTTATTTAATCAGTTGCAAGGATCAAGTGTGTACTCGAAGATCGACTTGAGGTCTGGTTATCACCAACTCAGAGTTCGTGACATGGATATTCCAAAGACAGTAGGACCCGTTATGGTCACTACGAGTTCCAAGTGATGCCTTTCGGGTTGACTAACGCGCCAACAGTATTCATGGACCTGATGACCGAGTATGCAGACCATACTTAGATAAATTTGTGATCGTGTTCATCGATGATATCTTGATCTACTCTAAGACCAAGGAAGAACATAATGCACATCTTAGACTAATTTTGGAATTGCTCAAGAAGGAAAATATGTACGCCAAGTTCTCGAAGTGTGACTTTTGGCTGTCGAAGGTACAATTTCTTGGACACGTGATTGATAGTGAAGGCATTCACGTTGATCCTGCGAAGATTGAGTCAATCAAGGATTGGGAATCACCCAAGACCCCGACAAAAATTCGTCAATTACTAGGTCTTGCCGGTTACTACCGACAATTTATCAAAGGTTTCTCCAAGATTGCCAAGCCTATGACGAAGCTGACTCAAAAAAGTGTAAACTTTGATTGGGGCGAAAAGGAGGAAACTGCTTTCCAAACATTGAAACAAAAGCTGTGTAGTGCACCGATTTTGGCATTGCCCGAAGGAAGTGAAAACTTCGTGGTATATTATGATGCTTCTCACAAGGGATTAAGCGCAGTGTTGATGCAGAAGGAGAAAGTCATAGCTTATTCACCTCGCCAACTCAAAATCCATGAGAAGAACTACACGACACATGATTTGGAATTAGGAGCTGTGGTGTTTGCTCTCAAGATGTGGAGACATTACCTCTACGGCACGAAGTGCGTTGTGTTCACTGATCATAAGAGTTTGCAACATATTCTAGATCTGAAGGAGTTGAACATGAGACAACGTAGATGGTTAGAGCTGTTAAGTGACTACGACTGCGAGTTACGTTATCATCCGAGAAAGGCAAATGTAGTGGCTGATGCGTTAAGCCGAAAGAGTAGACCTAAGTCACTACTAGTTCGAGCCTTGGTTATGACAATTGGTTTAAACCTCCCTGTGCAGATCTTGAATGCTCAGGTTGAGGCAAGAAAGGAAGGGGATTATAGAACAGAAGATTTGTGTGGCATGATTAAGAATCTAGAGCCACGTGCCGACGAAACATTGTGTTTGAAAAATAGAAGTTGGATACCCTGTTTTGGTAACCTGAGAGCTTTGATTATGCACGAGTCACATAAGTCAAAGTACTCGATCCACCCTGGATCAGACAAGATGTACCAAGATTTGAAGAAGCTGTACTGGTGGCCCAACATAAAAGCAAAAATTGCCACGTATGTCAGCAAATGCATGACTTATGCAAAGGTTAAAGCAGAATACCAAAAACCATCCAGTTTGTTGGTTCAACGTGTAATCCCAGTATGGAAATGGGATAACATTACTATGGATTTCGTTACTAAGTTACCTAAGACGAAGTCTGGTCAAGATACAATTTGGGTAATTGTAGACCGACTCACAAAGTCTGCCCATTTCTTACCAATGAAGGAAACCGACACAATGGAGAAGTTAATGAGACAATACTAGAAGGAAGTGGTCTCAGGACATGGAGTGCTAGTTTTGATTATTTCTGATCGAGACAGTAAGTTTACATCTCATTTCTGGAAATCGTTGAACGAAGCCCTAGGTACTCAGCTGGATATGAGTACAGCTTACCATCCATAAACAGATGGTTAAAGTGAGAGGACTATCCAAACGTTAGAAGACATGCTACGAGCGTGTGTGATAGACTTCGGAAAGGGGTGGGACAGACACCTACCATTAATAGAGTTCTCCTACAACAACAACTACCATACAAGTATTAAAGTTGCACCTTTTGAGGCGTTGTATGGTCGCAAATGCCGTTCGCCCATCTGTTGGGCTGAGGTGGGAGAAGCTCAGCTTACCGGCCTATAAATTATTCGTGAGACAACAGAGAAGATCATCCAAATCAAGCACCGTCTACAAGCTTTACGTGATCGACAAAGGGGCTACGCTGATAAGAGACGTAAGCCATTAGAGTTTCAAGTTGGGGATAAGGTTATGTTGAAAGTATCGCCCTGGAAAGGAGTGATACATTTCGGCAAACGAGGAAAGCTGAACCCTCGTTATATTGGACCTTTTAAGTTTCTTGCCAAAGTTGGAACGGTTGCATATCGACTTGAGTTACCCGAGAAACTAAGCCGTTTTCATAGTACTTTTCATGTCTCGAACCTTAAGAAATGCTTATCCGATGAACCGCTCGCAATTCCGTTGGACGAAATCCACGTCGACGACAAGCTCAATTTCATTGAAGAACCGGTTGAAATTATGGACCGCGAAGTTAAACATTTGAAGCAAAGTCGCATTCCAATCGTGAAGGTCCGTCGGAATTCAAGAAGAGATCCCGAGTATACTTGGGAGCGCGAAGACCAAATGCAAAAAAAGTACCCTCATCTTTTCGCTAACCCTGAATTCGCGTCTCAAGCTACGTCCTAAGCTTTAAGGACAAAGCTCTTTTAACGGGGAAAGGATGTCACACCTCGTAACTTTCAAGTCAATATTTTAAACCTTTCCGATCATTATTTTTGACTTTTACATGTTACGTTTGAATCTAACAGTTTATCGGGAAGTTAAACCGCGTAAAACTAAAAAATGTCATCGGGCACGTCCCGGCATCGGTTATTAATTAATTTAGGCCTTATATGAGATATTTTAACTTTTTTGAGTGTTTCGTGATTTTTAATCACTTCCGATATTAATTTTAGGGTTTTATCTTTTAAATTGCGTTTTCGCGTTTTTGACCAAACGAAACCCCGAAAACCTGCAATCTTTTCGTGTAAACTCGAGTTATCATCCGTCAAGCATTGCAATGCTAAAAATTTCATTCACCTCCCTTTGGTTTGTCATGTTGGACGCCTAAACCCCAACAACATCACCATACATCCTAAATTAATAAAATGGCATCTTATTTTGAAAGCCCCACCCATGTGTGCATGCTAGATGAGAAAGTGACTTATGAGAAGGTCACTCTCATGCACAACTCACTAGCTTAACATTATCATGTGATCTCTTACATTGTGTAAGAGGTTGACTTGCATTTTGACCAACTAAGTATCTATGAGATGAACCATGATGCAAAATTTGAACCCATTTGGGTCCTTGGGGGTTAGTTCGGCCCGAAACCACCAAGACACACCCCTTTGGTGTGTGTTGGTCACATGTGTGCATCTTTGAACCCTTAAAACCCTAAATTTCACCCTATAAATACATCTCATATCCCAACTTAGGTTATCATCTCATTTCAAAGCCAACAACAAAAAAATCTCTTCTCTCCCTCTCCCTTGCTAACCCACGGCCAAACCAACACCCTCTTAGGGTTTCATTTTTCTTGATTTCCTTCAAGATCCAAACATTCTAAGTTCGTTTCCAAGGGTTTCTAAGGTAGATCCAAGTATTGGTTGGTTGATTTTCAAGGGTTTCTCAAGATTATAAAATTAGGGTTTCTAATTTTATAAGTGGGTTTATAGATCTAGTCATTTTGGGTATAGATCTTGTGATTCTCTACTTGTTTCTTCATTCTTGTAAGTGTTTCTTGGTCATCTCTTGTTTCATTTCTTTGATTCTTATGAATATTGTTCAAGTTTAAGAGTCCATATGTTTGTGTTACTTTTATAAAAAGAAATGATAAAACATCTTGACAACTTTTATAAAAATGGAAGTATTATGTTTGTTGTTTTATAAGTTATGGTGAGATGAGTTGAAAAGTGGGTTGCAACAATAGAAATAAAGGGGATTAGGTTAGATTTAGGTGTGGTTTTGTTGTGGATTAGTTGTGAACGGAGATTAGGCTAGACTAGGCACTATTGTGAAGTTTGGGTGGATTTTGGTTGCGTTTTTGACAAAAAGAGCTTGCTGTCCCAAATTTGTTTTGATGTTTTGAGCGACCTAAAAATGTTTTCATTAGGCATAAAAGTGGTTTTTGAAGAGCTTGTTTCGAGTAGATAGTTTTTCACATATCGCACTTTAAAATCGGGCTTAAAACGGCCAAGTTATAGCCAAATGAAACTTGAAATATTTTCAACAAAACCAAATGAATAGTGTGCTGATGTGAATAGTAAAATGGGTTTTCGGACACTTTCAGACATTTTTGGACTTTCTAAATTCTAGCGAAACATATAGTAACACATATATATTGATTAGTACCATTTAAAGGCGTCATTAATATATTTTAAGAAAAACAATAAAGTTACTAAAAATAGTAAGTTTGGTAAAAATTAGCGGATCAGACTTGGAAGTTAAACGATTATGGTTAGTTAGCGCATTTGATTATATAGAAACTTAACAAATATAGAGGACGATATTAACGTCTTGAAACTAAAAACTTTCCTAAAATAGAAACTTTCTAAAAGTAGTAATTTTTGGATAAACGTCGAAACTTAACGAACAACTTTATAATTTTATATAGTCATATTTTATTAAACAAACTAAAGCACAAACACATATGGATGTCTTTTCTCTTGAAAGCGTATCGTACGAGTTTCAGTTATCTTTTGTTTTCCTAATACGCGTTATTTATTTAAGTCGCGTGTAGGATCCTTCGGCCTTATTTCTTCTTCGTTGATTATCGATTCACCACTTGCTTAAGGTGAGTTCATAGCCCCACGTTTTATCGATTTTTCAAATGCTTTATACTTTGGGGTGAGAAACATTGTTTGCTTTTTTATAAAAAAAATTGACACAATTTCTTAACGTAGAGTTTTACATTTGTTTTTTTTTTAAAATATTTTTTTTATGTGTTGCCTAAGTTTGCTTACAAACCACTATTGCCCGAACTATCATGAATCGTTAGTCACCTATGGCCAATTGGATTGGTTAAGTGAGCGTGAATGCGTAAATAGATCTATTGGGACTAATTATCCCTATCCGCTTTGGTTCCACTAAGCGAAAAACAAACGGATATATGTCATGTCGATGTGCGTTGTGGTGGTCTTTGGTTTGGGACACTGGTTAAGGGCAGGAATAATATTCCTTGTTGTTATTAGCATCGGTGTCATGAGCTTATTGTAACAGTAAATACTTTTTATGCGATACTGTATATGTTATAGTGTTACGTTTTGAAATCTTGTGGTCCACTCTTGCATTAACTTAAACATATGAATTCACCAACATTATGTTGACGTTTTAAACATGTTTTCTCGGGTGCTTAGCTTGGCTTGATTCTTGATGCTAAATGCGGTCTATGTGCTATGTGACTTTGCCAATTTCAAGACTTATCTATCTATATACTCGTTGTCATTGTCAAACTTTATTATGCTTCCGCTACATTTAAATTTCATATGATCGGTTGTAAAACTTAATTAATTTTCTTATGCAACGAGTATAACTTTTTCAAACGTCCATGATTAGTGGTCGTTCTTTATTGCTTTGTGTTCGGATTGTTATGACGTCACGCCCTCGAACACGTATTTCGTCCAGGCCCCGTCTGGGGGTGTGACAAAAAACCTCATCAACATCAACTTCCTTTAACTGAGCACTAGTGTTCGCCACAAGAAGAGCCTTGTGGCGACTAAGCGTGCCATCTGCCAAATATTTATGACGAAACAACCACATACATCGAACAATATTTGTATCCATAGGGTGAGGCACAATATTCCAAGTATTATTCTTAATAAGTGCATGATATTCATCATTCATATCATTTTGCCAATGTGGACTATTAAACGCATCCCGATAAGATTTTGATAAAGGAGAAATAGAAGACACATGAAGATTGTGTCGTTGTGTAGGACGGTTAATCCCGACATAAAAACGTGTGACATAAGATGAAACGAAATCGTATTCGGGTTAGTTTATGGAGGGGGGTCGGGAATAGGAGCATGTTGGGTGATGTTTATAATCTGGGTCGTTGGTGGAGAAGTGACATGTTGGGTTGGTGTGGGGTTATGGGCCACGGCTGGGTTATGAGGTGGAGAAGGGATATGAGCCAATTCATAAGGATGGGTCGTTAGGTGTTGGGGTGTAGTAGGAATTTGGGCCACGTCTGGGAGAGGATTTGGTATACCAGTGGTTGTTTCAAATGGCATATGTGGAGATTGTGAAGTAATGGATTCAGTAGAGGTGGATTGAATAATAGGAAGTAATCGCGGGATGAGGTCATATGAGTCATCTAAAAAGGCGTATGTAGGTGGCTTGGATGGTGTATGAGTGCCATAGGTAAAAATGGTTTCATCAAATGTGACGTGACGAGAGATAATTATTTTGTTGGTGTTCAAGTCAAGACATCGATACCCACGATGATTGGAGGCGTGTCCCAAAAGTATTGACGGTGTAGCGCGGGGTTCGAGTTTGTGATAAAGATAAATATAAGGATAACATAGACACCCAAAAGTGCGTAAAAGGCTATAGTCTGGGTTCTTGCCAAACAAAAGGGTGTAGGGTATTTCGTTATTAATAGCGGTGGAAGGCAAAATATTGAGTAAGTGTATGGCCATATTAAGGGCTTCTACCCAATAGGCAGGTGGAAGATTGGCTTAAAAAAGTAAGGCGCGAATTTGATTATTGATGGTACGAACCATGCGTTCGGATTTACCATTTTTTGTGAGGTTTTTGGACATGAGAAACGAAACTCAATGCCATTATCGGAAAATAGTTTATGTAGGTTACGGTTATCGAACTCACCACCATGATCAGACTGAAACGACTTTATTTCACACTTAAATTGAGTGTGAACGTATGTAGGAAACAACATAAATTTAGACAACACATCAGATTTATTAAGCAAAGGATAAACCCAAACAAACTGCGAATAATGATCCAAAAACAAGACATAGTAAAACCTGAAAGACTCGGAATGGGTGAAGTCCACACATCCGAGTGAATAATGTCAAAACAAGAAGTAACCACAGTATTGGAACTAGCAAACAGAAGCCTCATGTGTTTGCCAAGCTGACAAGCATGACAAAGGACGAGGGGCTTCTCTCTATTATATGAGATAAATATATTAGAAACAAGGCGACGCATCACTTCACTTCCTGGATGTCTAAGACGTTGATGCCACGTATGCTGACTAACAAGAAAGGCTTGAGGAATCGGAGACGGAGATGTGACCGGGTAAAGGTACCCCGTATTATCACATTGGATAAGTACCTGACGCGTCATGAAATCCTTAACAAAAAAACAAAGCGCATCATAGTCAACAGTGCAATTATTTTCATGAACAAACTAGCAAACATATATTAGATTTTTAACAATATGAGGAGTGATAAGAACGTTATTTAGAGTAAGAGACCGTAAGGGAGTTGACAAAATGCTATGGCCCGTGTTGGTGACGGGTATAGAATGACCGTCACCAACCGAAACAGACGGATACATACACGAATTAAAAATTGTACTTAGACTAGTAACTGAATTATTTAAATGAGAACTTGCACCTGTATCCATATTCCAAGCGCCACTAGCAAGATCCGGTTGATTGATAGGTCACATAAAAAAGCACGTAAACAAGTATAAATTAATAAACATAATTAACAATCAACGATAAATTAAGCAATTAAGATAAACAAACCAAACATTAAATCTTCATAAACATGGCTGATACCTAAAGGTGTCATCCGATAGTCATTGTAAAAATATACACGGTTTCATATATGAACGATTAAAATAAAGAAACCTTAACCGAACGCGTATTGGGTTGTGCGAAGATTACAAGAGTTTTCCTATGATCTTGAGGCTCTTTTCTGACCTTCTATGCTTCTTTATTCGTCTGATAGTCGACTTGGTGGTTTAGGGCTTCACTTGCATACTTAAAACTGAGTTTAGGGTGTTGTATTTATAGAGTCTGGAAAAGGGTCAATACGCCGTATCGGGCTATGTGGGATACGGCGTATTGGGGATTTCTTGGAGTAAGGACCACGGTTGATATCTTTTAGAATCTTCTAGTGTTTGACCTTCGATACGGCGTATTAAGTCATCAGGATACGGCATATTGGGTCTTCAATCCTTCGTGGTTATCTGTGAAGTGTAGGCACGGATACGCCATATCTTCTTGATAGATACGGCGTATTGAGGTAAAACCAATTGGTTTTTCTTTGTTGACCAAAGTATTATACACGGCGTATCGTTGATGTGGATACAACGTATTCTTTAAAGTTAGGCAATGGTCTTTCAATTCGTTAAAGTCTTAGATACGTCGTATAGGTCTAGAATAATACGGCGTATTTGCTGTCAGGTCAGTAGACTTTCTCGAACTCTTCATTTATGCTCCAGAATGCGTGCCTTTTAGCTAATCTTCACAAAGTACTCCATAATTACTGCAAATCTCAAATATAAACGATTAAGTACCAATTCTCACAATAATTATACAAAATGGGTGATTTACATGGGATAAATGATGCTATAAAAGTGACGTTATTTGATGTCATCACTGTCACAGCATACAAGTTGGGCTGGACCTGTGGCGGTGTAAAACTAGGCGGGCTAGCAACCTGGTAATAAGGAATTGGTTGGGCCAATTGGGTAGGGAATGTTGGGTTTTTACAACTAATTAACCATTTATAATCACGAGTACGCAGCGGAACATATAAACACGTATATAATATGTAACGAACAAAGAATCAAGAGACGTGTACCTTTTAGCAATTAATATACGCGTGTGTATAATATATATTACCAGGCAAAACCACCCAAGATCTAAAATAAGATCCCTCTACTTCAACACACACAATACGTTTGTAGCAAACAATTAAGTATGCTAGTACTAGTAGTGATAAAGCTAATCAAACCACCACGTTCTTCATGAAATCAACTATTGAAACCTTTGTGGTTTCAACTTGTCGAACAAAAAGCAAAACTGAAACCCCTTAAGGGTGTTTGGTCGATCGAGCAAAAGAGGGAGAGAAGAAGAGAGTTTTAGGGTTATAGTTTTTCAAGTTATGAGAAAACTAATCACCCTAAGCCTCCTTTTATAGCCACCTAAACTTGGCTTGCAAGTTAGGCAATTCCACCTCCTCTTGGAGATTAGGAAACTAATTGACTAAGGAAAAAAGAAATAATTCCCGCACTTTTCTTTTCTCTATAATTGCATATCAGTCCATTACTTAACTATTTAGACTAATAATACTTCCCATTAAATACATATAAATATTTAACGCTTGTTTAAGCTTTATCACTAAATATATTATATTTAATATATTTACCATAATTGTTTTACGTATTAACGCGTGAGTCCCTGTAGGATCGAATAACATTCCTGGACATATATTATTATACGTGTACATATTCCTACAGGGAAGCCCATAGGATAATGAGGGTAACCTGGATACATATGTGGTTGGGGAGGTAAAAGGGCCATTAGCAGTATGATAAGCTACTGGTGAAGTATTGTTAACCATAGGAACCGAACTCCTATTCTGTGCCATATTCGTAGAAGTGGTAACACCTAAAGTACCCAATTGGCCAATCAACTTAAGCAAAAGATCATTGGTAGTGGTGTCCGAGGCTGTCATCATTACACGATGGAGAGGCTGTTAGGGTTTGTATGAAACAGATGTCTGTGGGGCTGAGAGAATTAGCAGCCAACAAAAAATAATGCAAACAATCGTGACTTATGCACGAATCAAAAGAACAAAAGAAAACTGACTCGTGACCTTGCACGAACAACAATTGATTACGATGTGTGGATTCGTGACCTAAGCACAAATCACCAACACAAGTCTTAAAGTGATTAATCTAAGAAGGAAGGGACGAAGTTTTAAGATGTAACTGATGTGATTTTGAGGATCGGCTATTTTAAGGTTTAGGATCGAAAATGTAGCTCTGATACCATGTGGGAGGATAAATGTATGTGTATTGATATTCACTAAACCGATCCATAATATACAAGTACAAAGAGTATTCTAGACTCGGGCTTGAGCCCATTACAATACATAATAAATAATATGGGCTAACAATTTTAAAATTTAACAAATAAAGTTTTATTACTACATTAATGTGTCATGCAAATAGAGTGGATGAGAAAATAAAATCCACACATACATGCGTCATGCATATACGATGGACGAGAAGCACCGTTGTTTGTCCATCCTCAATTTATTTAACATTTTTTCCTCACTTTTGAAAATCTCCTATAAGAGATTTTGAAACTTTAGTTGCATTTGAATTTATCCAAAACTTGTCATGAGACTTATACAAAGGGGTGCTTACGGTCCGAAAACCAGACCAGACCGACAAAAATCGGACCGGAACGAAACTTTGGCCAAAACCCCGGACCGAAGACCTGACCGAAATGGTCCGGTCCGGGTCGGTCCGATCGGATTCGGTCTTCGATCCGGTCCGGTCCAATAAGGCATAATTGCCGGTTTTTTTGTAAGACCGAACCGGACCGGACCGAGGACCAAAAATAAGGAAAATGACGGACCGAGGACCGGACCGAAATAGGTTCGGTCCGATTTCTCGGTTAAGTTATAAGTTACTAGAATTCCAACTTTGTTAAGTTACTCATAGTCGGACATGCTATAATTTTCGCGACGATAAACACATTGTAAACTGACCATGTAATGGATGAACTTATTTTCGAAGTAAGGGCGATTGATTATGTTCTAAAATGTCTATCATGACAAAGTAATATTGTAGTTAATTTCTCAACGACCTTAAATTCATCAATGTGAGATGGATTTGTAGTGTCCAGAATAAGATTGCATTTATAATTCTCTCTTTTAAACCAAAATATGATTCAGTGTTAAATCCAAACATATCTGTGGACGAAAGAACCCTTTGAGGCTAAATAAAAGCCGGCTAAGATGCTAATAGATGGGTTCCATGTGTGACTATATGAATAAAGTTCAAACGCAGATATGACTCATTTTCTAGAGGCTAAACCTTTTTACATGTCCGAGCTGCTGCACGCTTGATCTGGGAGGACACTGCTCCTACCAAAGTTTCCATCCAAGCTCATTTGCTGTACTTCTTGAGGTGACAAAATCTTGATGCAGTGTACACAGCTTACAAATTCCCTATATTCATGATCATAATAACACAAAAGGCGTTAACGATGTTTTCTGATAAATTTGCAATTGTTTTTACAAGATCGACAACCATATTATAAGAGATGGAAATTTGACCAACTGACTTATGAGAATGGGTCAACTTGGCCAAAAGGGGAATGGGTCAAACTGGTCATACGGGTTGAATTCAATACTAAATATTACTAAAATAGATGGTCAAGAAGTGTTAGCAAGAAACCATCCCTGCCTGCTTTGACTGTACTTAAGAGTGTCCTCTTTTTAAACCATATTGACCCGAAATCCAACCCACTCGACCTGCCCATCTTACCACAGTCTAGATAAAGTCAATAAAAGAGAACTGTGAACTTACTCCCAAGGGTCATCTCCAACCAGGAGAACATCGTTCTCATGATCAACATAGACAAGTTTCCAGCCAATCCTTTGCCGATCCTCCAGTTGTCCCTCTATACCAAATCGTCGAGTCAGGTCCTCTTTGAGTTCCCTATAGCCCGAAAAGGCAGCAATATCAATAGATCTTCCAACTGCCCCGCGCTTGTATACCTACATGCCAAAAAAAACATAAGTAAATTCCCAGGATTTTCAAAAATGGGAGATTATCAAATATATGTTGCAGAAATTTGACAATGTACCTTGGTATATGTCCGCATACGTTGAAAAGGTTGTGACATTAGAGCCCAGACACCACTATTCAACAAATCGTGACCATTCATTATGGAATCAATGGAGTTGAAAGTCATATCTGGAACTCCAAATGACGTGGATGATGAGAGTTCTGCTTGATTGTCCTTCGTGGGATTTTCATAACCGAGATTAGGTTGGAAATCCTGACCAGATTCCATCATTCTTTCTGTGATTAAAGGATTGGGTATCATGGGAGACAGACCCAAATGGTTTTCTTTGTTTGACCCAAACAAAATATGTGTTTCAGGATCACCTTGGATTGTATTGAAAGACTGGTGAATGGAGTTTGGATGTACTAAATGATCATTTTGCGAAACACAAACTGAATTTCCTGAAGACGAACTGTCTAAGTAATCAACCTCGGCTCCAACATGATTTAAGTATGATTGTGGGGATATAAATCCTTTGTTTTGACTCTGTAAGGTGTTGGTCAAAGGCTTCAAATCAGATATAGGCTGCAAATATTTAACAAAGTTAATGTTTGGTGATACGGGATCTAAACCACTGGTATTCAATAACTAAGATGAAGCTTGAGGCATCTCTTCAACACCTATACAAGTGCTCATGTAGGATCTTCCATCAACTACTGATGGAAGCATGAGCGGGCCATCATTTTTTGATGGTGAGGTGGAACACGATGGACCACCATTGGTTACCCCAGACTGATGTCCTGCAGTCAATAAACCGTCACCATATGTCATGAATTGATCCGTTTGTGCCTGATGGTGAAGCTTTAGTTTCTGAGAAACATGAGGAAACCACATATTCGTTTGTCTATCATTTCTTGGCATTTCCATTGGTTTTTGCTGATCTTGGTGAGCTAAAAGTGATTGTGGTTGGTGATGAAGCTTCTGTAAAGGTTGAACTTGGTTCTCGGGCACCTGTAACTGTTGTTGATCAGGAAACTGTAACTGTTGTTGATCAAGAAACTGCGGTTGGAATGAGCTTTTTTGTTGACATTGACTTTGTCTTTGACTTTGGCTGTATTGTTGCTGATGGTTTTGTACTGTTGACTGCTGCAGAAGAACATTCTGAGATTGGATTTGGGACTGACCTAAATTCTGAGGCAGTGATTGATTGATCACATTTTGCCTAGTAGTTTGCGGACTCAAACCAGGCATCTGTTGCTGCGGCTGCATCATGGAGATTAATGGGTTCATGATGGAAGGCATAGTTAGCTTTGGTACCTGATCAAGCTGTGTTATTGACCTTTGACCATTAAACTGTAAGCTGTCATGTGTCATCTGTCGTGAAACGTCTGGTCCACTATAGTTCTGCAGAACAGGTCTAGGCGACGGGTTCATGTAGCTGGGCTGTATCGAGCTTTGTTGCATATTCATCCATTGGATTATGCTTAGACCACCATCCTTCATTGACGTATCTTCACCAAGCGAAGTCCTTGGTCTTTTGTACAAATTATCTAGACCAGCAGATTGATCTTCTGTACATTACGAAATCAAATTTGTAAATCATTATGAGGTTCTTCTTGTTTTACATGTGCTGACCGCACTGGAAATACCTTTGCAGGTAAAAGGTCGACAAAAACGGGCAACAAGATTAATATTAGGGAACTAATTTTACTACCTCGGTGCTATTAAAGTTGCAATATGTCTAATTGTAAAGTTAATCTATATACCTGTAATTCCGGGTTGTCTTGGATGGTTCAACCCGTAAAAAGGAGTGGGGCATATGTAAAAGGGAGCCGTAACAGGTTTAATCTCCCAAACTAAGACTCGGTTGGGCTTTTCACCGGTAGTTGACTCGTCCCAGCCTACCTACTCAGGAAGATAATATGGTTACATAAATAGTATATAGGTGTCAAAATGGGTGGGTTGGTAACGGGTCAAGTGAGTTCTGCTAAAAATAAGTGCTTTTACTATGCGTCCGGTCAGGTTGGCCAGTAAACATTTTTGCCCCTTCTATACATAGTCAACGTGTTAAATATGGTTTCAAAACTATTTTAATACGCTTTAAGCAACTTTTAAAACCCGTCTGACACATCCAAACACATCCAACCGACTTGATGTGTTAAACTATTAGCTATGGTATTATTTGAATCATTAGGGATAAACCATATTCCATGCAAATCGACCCATTCATAAGTATCTGGGACGAGAATCCAACCTCTATATGTATATGTATCTGTGTAAAAGTGTGTTCCGATTTGAATACCTGTACGTTATGCCACTGTGAGTTCTTCTATCTCAAACCATCCAGATCACTAATACCTGTAATTGTGCCCATAAACCTGCATAATGTACTACCTGAAGTAAGAACCACAAATACTTTCAATTAGAAGGTGAAACTTATATCGAGCTACACCTTATTACCTTCTTGTTCCGGACTCTTCAGTCTCAAACATCATACGGAAACGCATGCCAAGGGATAGTTGGTTATTACACACTGCTTTGTACTACTTAGCTAACGGAATAACAAAATCTCCAAAAAAGCTAGTTTATATTGTGTCTTTTATTATGCTAATTTTATGCAGTTATCATAGCCCCATCTGTCTTATAATATTAAGCTTAAGCCCAGCCTATGTCGCCAGAAACATACCTGTAGTAGTCCTTAAAATCAGTACATATTTTATGTTACCTGCATTAACCAGCAGGTATTCCTACTATTGATAATCAAAACATATTTTACGTTACCTGCATTAACCAGCAGGTATTCTTAATATTGATTGATATGGTTACACCTTATTACCTTCTTGTTCCGGACTCTTCAGTCTCAAACATCATACGGAAACGCATGCCAAGGGATAGTTGGTTATTACACACTGCTTTGTACTACTTCGCTAACGGAATAACAAAATCTGATCGGCTAGTCCTGCATTTAAGTTTAATTTTCTTTAAGGTATAGAATCTAAAACTTTTTTTCTTTTGTGTAGCTAAACAGTTGTAACAGTTTGATATTTATAGGAAATAGTGATATGCCTTGGATTATAAAATACGGTGAAAGGACTATTGTTTGCAGCCGCATGAGCGGCAGCAGCCAAGACTCCAATGTGCATGCTATCACTGGTCAACACTGATGATGATAAATTGGCTTGTAGCGTGGTAGCTCGTCTAATCCCTAGTAAAAGTTGCTGCTTATGATCCCTGTATAACGACATAAAAAATGTACAGCAAGTTGAGTTAAATGCATATACAGGAATTTATACACCCAAGACGATGTTGATTAAATGAATAGGATTCAAAATCTCACTTCTATGTCACACATATGGGAACCACAAAATGAACATGTAAAATGATGAACCGTATAGACTATACAGAACTTATATTAGCACATGAGCCTTGATATGATAGGTAAGAATTACCTAATAAACAAGACAGAATCTCCGACACAAAGCCTCTTTCCACTAACAAATAGGCTCCAACCAGTTGTGAGCAAGTGACGTTTTGGCTGCCCTGAATTTTCAAACATGTTGGATTTTTAATGAGCCTGTGATGGAACTATTGGCTCAATAAAGGTAAGATCAACATACCACGAAAGATATGACGAAATGTCCATTGACAATCATGTAAATCTCGTGCCACAAGTTCTTGTGCAGGTGGTTGCATTGCAAAATCCTATTTTCATACATTCATTAGAGATTTCACGTATCATCAACTATACATCAACTACCCAATATAAAACTGAAAAAGAATGAATTGATTACCAGAGGCGGAAAGATTTTCTTGGCTGCTCGGCGAGGTACAGAAACCCTCCATGTGTGCTTGTATCACTTGCTGTCAGATTTTTGCAAACGAACTCTGTTTGTGGCTTATATGTTTTCATCGACAGATCAGACCGCAATAACGCTTCCTTGTCAAACTACATAATATATGTATCCTAGTTATGGGTTGGTTCATATTTCCAAATTCACCTACTGAAAATTACAGCATTTAACTTGACACATTAGGTAAAAGCAGTGTTCCGGCTATTCTTAATATCCAATACCTTTCAATAGAAATAAGAATTTTATGTGACCTTATCTAATAGGGTTAATAGACACAGAAGTTACTATACTTTTCCAAAAAGTTCGCCTAAGTTACTCAACTTTCATTTTGTTCACTTAGGTTATTGTACTTTTGATAAACACACACCCCTATAATTTCAATGTTAATCCGAGCAACCTGAACGTATATTTTTTGGTAAGTTAAGTAACATAAATGTCATGTTTTTACAAGTTCAATGATGTTTACATATATTTTTGCAAAGTTGAGTACCCCAAAATGTCATGTTTCATAAGTTTAGTAACCTAAGTGAACAAAATGAAAGTTTAGTAACTTAGGCGAACTTTTTGGGAAAGTATAGTAATTTCTTTGTATAATAACCCTATCTAATACGGCAATACCATTAAAGTCACTTTTCAGTATTAATAGGGAAAATCATTATTCTAACTTGAACAGTTTCCACAAAAGAAAATGTTGCATTTTTTTGTGTATATTCAAACAACTTTCATACCGCAGGAACAGGTTGAAGTGTCATCTGAGCATATACTTCATCTGTCTCGGGATCTGCCTAAATGATAAGAACAGCAAGCACCATAATAAACGTCAAAAAAATTTACCCATTTTATACATCTGAATCCTGATTTTTTTTATAAAACATACTATTCAATAACAAACCGGCATACATGCAATGTGACATTGCGAAGGATGCATAACAACTTCGACTGAAGATTAGGATAACTTTGAATCTGAGCATCCATACCCTTCTTCATAGATGCAGCAACCTAAAAGCATATATTATAACATAAGACTTATTAGAAACCGTTTTCTGTTTTCCGTGAGATGATTCACATATGAATTCATCTTAAGCTATCGAAAATTTTTAAAGGTGTCTAACTGTCTAAATTTACATAGGTACAAAACTATCCCCATAAAAGATGAGACGGCATAAGGTTAAAGCTTCTTACACGAATAAGCCTATATGTGTCAAGACATTTGTGGGGTTTACCATACCACAAGTATGGTGATGACGATAACAGAAACTGCACATCAAATGGAAAATTTTCACATATTTACAAAATATACAATAGTATGGTAGTCCCTACTAGCAAATTTGGAAGATCATACTTGTAACTCATTTAATAATAGCTGTACTTTATAAGTTATAACTACTTCATATACATATAAGTTCCATAGAAAACATAGTTCCATATCAGATTATTGAACACTGCAGAAATCAATTCAAATCGGGAAACTCTGGGTTGGTCCTACAAAAAGCATGGATATGATCATATGAATTTCGATAACATCATGTAACTCCCTTCACCCACATAACAAAACTCAAAATTGATCATAAAAAAACAAAATAAGCATAGTGCTTTAACTTTATGATTGGTTTGGTAATTTCAGTGAGCTTTATTCTAATGTTTTTTTAATCATTTTAGTTATATTGTTTGGACGCGTAACAATTCATTATCATTTTTAAGTCACAAAACAAAGTTACTATAAGGAATTTTTCATTTAATTACTATGTACCACCTTGGCTTTGGTAAGATGACATTTTACTAAGTTTTACAAACATCTTCATGCAAGCTAAGAATCATTTGTTGCAACGAGAACATGATTCTAACTTATCTGCTTTTTTCATTAATATACAAAGTGTATAATGTAAAGAATATTCTACTCTACCTTAGCAGAATATATACAAAATCTAAATAAAAGAATACAAAGTCTATGATATCAGTTTAATTTATTACCAAAGGGGGTGTTTGTCTAAGCTTATAAGTAGCTTATGCCTTATAAATAATATGCTCATGGGGCCTTATTTAGTATTTGTGTTAGCTTATCAAAGTTAATGAGAATATAATCAAAAAGTAAACTACACGTCTACACATATAAGAGTCTTTTACTATAAGACCGGAAGTAATAACGACCAACATCATCACCACGTCAGCTTTTAAAATCCACCACCAAACACCCGTATTAATTAATTTTTGGGTATGTTTTTGTGTCTCACAACTTGGTGGTCACCACACCAACATCTCACATAGCTTATGTACTTTAGAAGATCATAGTTTAAGTTGATAAGCTAATAAGGGGGTGTTTGGGTAATTCTATGTGACTCAAATAAGCCAAAACCAAGTGTTTAGTTAAGCTTATATGAGTAGGCTTATGAGCTTATATAAACGGTTTTTGATGAGCCTCAAAATCATGGCTTCGCTTATATAACATGCTCCATTATAAATTATGATTTTACCCTTAAATATGACCCAATTCAAACCCAATTCAAACACTTTAGCTTATGAGCATATTAAGCCATGTCTTTTTTTCATTTACCTCACGAAACACTTGAGCTAATCAACTTGCTAAACATAAGCTAATCCAAAGATTCAACTCATGAGCTTATGAGCCTATGATATATAAGCTATAACTATAAGCTGCATATATAACACAAGCATAAACCCGGCCACTTCATAAGCTTAGCCAACAAACAAAAAGGAGCTTTTTACAAACTTTCACTAAATTCATAGCTCATTAATAAGCCTAGGCAAACACCCCAAATAAGTCCTACTCATATTAACTTTGCCTTGTTTGCTTTATAAACCTTTACACCTATTAGCTAGGCAGAGGTATATCACTACAAGAGCGCACTTTAGCATATAGTTCGAGGTAGCGCATATTAGCAACTGAGTAAAAAAAAACACAATCCTGTTCACTATGTCCTTGAGGGAAATAAACAACATGTGTACCAGCCGCTGGTAAGTTCACTAAGGGTCCAGCACACGCTTGCCATAGCTCCGTATTCATTATCTTCTTCTCACCACCTAAATCTTTTATAAAAAATAAAATGAAATAAATACCGTTGTAGTTTTTCTGAAAGCAGTCTCTCTACTCTCGTATATAAAGGTATACATGTCTACATGCAAATGGTTAACATGTGACATAAATACGTGATACATATATGTTAAAAAAATTATAGGTACTGTATATGAGAAGATGAAAAAAGAGTTCACCTTCATTGGCATGACAGTTTGGTGGTTCTTTCATTCTAGTATGAATGTGTTTGTGTCAGAAATCCTGGTTAAAAGGTTTTGCTACTGAAAAGGTGGAAGTGGGGCCTACATTGCAAACAAGAAAAAAAGACAAATATATGGTTCGGTTGTAATTACTAAAGTTAAGGTAGGAGGTATGTGTTGTTTAAGGAATTGTGATTTTGAAATTATTGGAATATATAATGAGTATCTTATTAAACTAAGTGGCGGTTAGTGTTGGATTTAACATTCTAGGTAACCAGTTTAGTTACGAGTGCGTAGCGGAATAGATCTAGTTTTAGCATATTAACACATAAATAAATTAAACAAGTAATTTACTGACCTTTTGTTTAATGATAAAATCAATAAACTTACGTCGGATCTTGATCTTGAAACGAGTGATTAAATTGCCACCTCTACGGTTGTTCACACAACACGTCGAACAAGTACGCTACCATGCTAGTCGTTGCTTCACGAATAAACACCACAAACAAACTAGGGTTCGGTGTTTATTAAACAAAACTCGATCTATTGAACATCCTGCTTCCGATTAGTACCAACCAAGGAATAA
>BQNB010019124.1:0-67255 GCA_026074375.1 Tanacetum coccineum
CAAATAAGTCATCGATCATGGGTAATGGGTAACGATTCTTTACGGTAAGTTTATTCAACTCCTAGTAATCGATACACATTCTGAAAGATCCGTCTTTCTTTTTGACAAATAAGACAGGTGCTCCCAAAGGCGAAGTACTTGGTCGGATAAAACCTACGTCTGCTAACTCTTGAAGTTGGTTAGATAGTTCCTGCATTTCTGAAGGAGCTAATCTATAGGGTGCTCGGGCTACATGTGTCGCTCCTGGAATTAGATCGATTTGTGTAACAACCCGAGTTTCACGACGCGTATGACGATTCAGGAATTCGACGTCATAATTATTATTTTATAAATTCGTGTAACGAACGTCGACATTTAAATTTTTATCGGTCGTAAATAATTATTTTTGTATTTTATTACGAACGGAAATTTAAAATATTTATTTTTGACGTTTCGCGAGTCACCGTTTGACCGCGCGTTCATTAATCGTTTTGAGCAACGTAAAAAATTTGGACGCATCTCGTTATTATTTTTAAGATCGTAAATTCATTATTTTTACGAATGTCGTCTTTTGTTCTTTGTCATGAAGCGGACTCGCGTTTTAAAATGTACACATTTTATTAAATGTTTTGAACTAAAATAAACCGTGACGATATAAAAATAATTACGAAAGTAATTAACGAGAGTCGTGGTCGGTTATAAGTTCGAACCAAACGCCCCTTGGTGACTAATTTTAATAAACTTTAGAGGAATAAGGGACTAGATTTGTCAAAACCTCAAACTATCTCACTATATAAATGAAAATCCTATACTTCCATTTCATTTATACAAAAAAAAAATTCTTCCTTGTTCTTTCTTTCCTCCACCGCCGGTGCACACACATACATATACCAAACGCATTAATTTTTCGACATGCAATACGATCCAAATACAAAATATTAATCCTCTCATTAAGGTTTACGTTTCCATATAAGAAAAACACACATGCATTAAGTTTTGAAGAAGTTGGGTTTCGGGTTTGATTCTTGAGGTATCGAGTTAAAAGGAAGTGTAAAATGGTTAGATTGAAGTGTTATTGAAATTGGTTTTGTTGAAAAATGTTTGGGTTCGGGTTTGTGTTGGAGTTCGAGTTCGGCCAAGGTAAAAAGAGGGACGAGACGAATCTTTGATCGAGTCCGACATAGCTCAAATAGCGTTGTGAGCATACTTTTATATTTTGTTTCGTTGTTTCGTTCATTTGAATTAATTTTGAATAATTACATGTGATAGAATCGTTATGACCTTGCGCCGACTAGTTAGATTTGATTATTGGATGATTGAGCGAGTTGGGTATAGTTTATAGATCATTTTGGATATATTGTGAATGAGTTTTTGGATTGAAAAATAATTTTGATGGGTTTTAAAAAGTGCAAATTCATGTAGAATCTGTGGCACGCAAAACGAGGTTCGAAAATTTATAAAAATTGATATTTGATGTTGAAATATGATAGAGTTCGTCCTAACGTACGTTTCAGTAATTCGAACGTCCCGTAACTCCTTATAACGAAGAAGTTACGGCGAAAACAATATTTGAAAACTTGAAATTGTTTCCAAAAGCTATGGTACTTTATTAGTTGCTGATCAGATTTTAAATGGCGATTTTGCTCCGGCGAAACACGAAAGTTGTCCGGAATGATGTTTTCTATAAAATCTCTTTTTGGTCAAAGTCACGAAAACGTGATATAGCCGGTCAAAACCGATGGTCAAACTGCTGAGTTTTTATTAAAAATACAAGTTACAACAGATTCTTGTAGGGGCAGTTTCGGGTCTCGGCTAAAACTAAAAAGTTGTCCGGAATATCGTTTCGCATAAAATTTCTTCTTTATCCGAATCGTGAAAATGTGATTTAGCAGGTCATTTAGAGCGGGTCAAATTTAATTATAATACATACATAAGTAAAAGTTACACGTAGAAAAACTGAACATTTATAATCGAAGGAGTTCTGAGTGATAGAAAAAATAATATCGATAAGATATTTTTAGAGATCAACAAGTATTTACGAGACCAGACGGTCGGTCTAAAAACCAAAAAGTCTAAATATAGTAACTTTTGATAATACGGCGAAAAGAACGTAACCTGGTTACGGATATCATTTTAGTAACACGGTTGGCTTCGAAGTATGAAGAAGTAAATAAATATTTTTATAACTATAATTAAGTGTCGAGACTTACTTATAAAAAAAAAAAAAAAAAATTAATGGTGGTAATTTTCCGAAAATACAACTTTCCACCTCCTATAACAGAAAGTTATCGAAAAAATAAGGTTTTCAATTAAAGTCACGTAAGATAAAACGTGAGGGACAATTATAACTCAATGTTGTGGGGTTTTGGGATCTAAGGCGCAAGTGGATTTCTCATCACATGTATGAATATATATATATATATATATATATATATATATATATATATATTAAAATATATATATATATATAATATATATTATATATAATATATTTTGATTGATACGATGAACGCATCGTTGATTTATACTTTTGGTGTATTAGTTATCGAACGACTCTAATTATTAGGTATCGTGATCCGCTTTGTGAGATTTTCGTGCTAACTTCATTGTTTAATTCATCGCTTTTGATCCAAGTTATCATAGCCCCGCTTTTAAAGTTTCCATGTTTTAACATTCCGCGAGAGGGGATACATTGCTTGTTTTTGTGAATATTTAAACGCCAACTGTTTTTGATCCTTGATTATGATTCCTTCACTACTGAGTAAATGCTTATTTTAACTGTGTGACCGTATAGTTACCATGTGTTTGGTGAACCGCTAATGCATTAAATAGACTATTGGGTTTGACAACCCGTCCGGGTTTGATCCGTTGGAGACCACTCTGTACAAACGGACACATTTTGTGGTTAGAATTAGGAGAAATGACATACTTCTCGGACATGATTTCGTCCTACAGGGTGAATGTGTTTAGTCACGAACACAGGCCTCCTTTAGTTGGAACTCAATATTTTGAATAACTTGAACATAAACGAGAGCCCAACGTAATATGTTTTTGTTAAACCAAAATATGCGTTCTAACTATTATTTGTAGACTCTATGAATCACTCAACGTTTTGTGAACTTTTTTATAATTAAGCATTAACCACAGGTTAATAGAATGTTGATGGCTGGAATGGGACGGAACGCGGATAACAAAGACGGTGTCCTCAGTGAAGTTTGTGTCATCAACTAACCAGAGTTATACAATTCAAGATCGTGTTGTAGACTTTGGCTTGGATGGGACGGAACGCGGATATCAAGGACGGTGTCTCGGTGAAGTAGTGTCATAAATTAAACAAGTGTTTAAGGAATCAAGTCGTGTTGTGACTTTTAGAAATAATTTTTATAATGGTATTGGGACCTATGTAACTCTGATTCTTTTCAAACGAAATAAATAAAATTATGTTTTATAAACATATCTTTTAGCGTTTACTGGGACTCGTGTGCATGTATCGTGAAGTAGCACCCCAAATGTTGTATTGCGCTGCGTATCGTATTTTGGGGGTGTTACAGAGTGGTACCAGAGCACGAGTTGTAGTGAACTAAGTCGTTTTACAAAACTTGGACTACAACTGTTTTCGGAAAATTTTCACGAGTCCTTCACCGTTGTCCGATATCCGCGCGCGCATCGTTCCCGATCCTTAGAAGCCTTATGTGGTATATTTGATTGCATATTATGTGCGTAACAAGTGGTTGACACTTGGTACAAGTAATAATTATATATATGTATATAGATATATATACGGCATCCGTTCTATGGTATACGATTATATATATCTTGATATTCGCTTCTTGCGAAGAGTTTAACTTCTTTAAACATTTCGATGCGATATGATAAAAATTATTTTGATACGTGATGAAAACATCGTTGTTATACGATTATCTTCGAAACTTTTTCGCAAACTTTACTTTGTTATCTCTTGATGTCGGGACTCGACTTAGTTTTCGATCCCACTTGAAAATTTTACTAATTGATTTTGAATTTGAACGCTCTTCTTATTGATTTTGATTCGCATATGTTGTTTCGTAATCTATCATTTTGAGATTTTCCTGTTAATGGGAGTATGACTTTTATATGTCATCCCATGAACCTTCATTGTTTTGGAAAACAGTTATAAACTTACTCCCGCGTAATATGTCGTTTGGAAACGTCTATTTTTGGAACTTTCGAATAAAGTTGGTGTGTTGTGCTTTGATTCTTTCGTGTCGACCTCTACTTAGTAAGTCTTGAAATGTTTGGGTCTGGAAACCCATGAGTTGATGTGTTTGAAAGAGTGTTAAGTCATTGGGTATGGCTTTGTATTGGCGTTTGGAGGAATTAAAATGGTGTTTGGTTGGATTTTGAAATGGATTATACGGCAGTGAGTTGTTAACCAGCAGGCTGTTGGGGGTGATTATGAATTTTAATTTTTTGGTCTTAAGGCAACCTGAGAATATCCATCCAATATGGTTGTGGGCATATGTCTTAAGTGTATGTGGTTCTTTGGATGGGGTCATATCTCTTCCGGATGAGTGAGATATCGTCGTTTTTTTAAAACTAGTCAAATCTGGTATACCGTTGGGAAAAAGAGTATAACTCCAAAATTTATGTGATAACTTTTCAAAATAAATTTAGGTATCTGTATAAGACTCTTAGGGCTATCACCTCCAATTTAATTCACATCAAAAGCATCAATAAATTTTAAATTACGCTCGTTTTCGTAAGCTACAAAAATTTGTTAAAATTTCTTTGGGGACTGCTTTGGGACAGTAGCTTGTTGGGTATGTTTCAAAATATTTTGGTCTATGAAGACCTGGGAAATTAGACTAGGAGGTATAGAAACCTCTTAGGTACATGTAGGAATTCGGATGGAGTTCCCCTATCGGACGCCGACGAATGGATATCGCAGAAATGACAATAACTAGTCAAAAAATTAAGACAGAATTTGATATGAGTAACAACGTTTCAAAAAACTTATTATGCAACCACCCTAAATATGTAAAAACTGTAAGTTCTAGATAATTGAACAAATTAAATTTTGAGCGGTCGTTTCGGGCTTTGCGGATTGCACAGTTTAGTTGCGATGCGATAAAATTTTGGAAAATGTGTTTGGTAAATTGAGTTAAAATGGTATAATACTTGGGGTTAAAACTTTATGGGTAAGTGGGCTATGTTTCTGGAAATTTATATCGAAAGCTTTTCGTGAGTCGGAAAACCTCAGCTTTTATCGTCCACGTACTAGTAAGTAGGAGGACTTCAAGATTTAGGTTTATTGGATTAAGGTTATTGTTGTCCTCAGAAAGTTTTTTTTTTTTAATTTATTATCACCGGCGTGGTGGTGTGTACTCTTTAGCTAATACTTTTTATTTTAGAATTTAGAGTGTGTTGAATATGTAGTTTATGTATTGGAAACTTAGAACCGTTACGGTTAGATATACTGTCTTTGAAAGCCAATGATGTATCCCTTTCTGGGGAAAATTGGTATGTATGTATGTTATTCTCGGCGTTGCTATTACAATTGTTGTAATTGTTCTCGATTATGAGTTAGGAGGAGGTGTCATCGTATAGGTTGTACTATGAGTGAAGCCTGGAGGTCGTGGTTACCCCCGAGGCACTTGGCTTGTGTGAGATTGAGTTGACCCCGAGTGTTAGGTGACTTCAATTGGCGAATCTTTCGTATGTGTATGTTACTTGCTTGCATAATCCATGAGTGGGTATTATTTTTGAAACTTGCTGTGACCGTTGACCAAACTGTATCTAATGATGTTTTGTGACTTAATGATTTTAAAACTGTGAATTGCAATAACGAATTTGTGTGTTGAACAAATGTCGTTGCGCGAATCATATTGACTATGTTGTATAAATTGTTTGTGTAAACAGCGGAAATATATGTTTTCAAATTTCATAAACTGACCTTGTGTCAAATAAAATCTTCTTTCCAAATTTTTTTTTAATAAAATAAAATAAAATATTTTTATTTTAAATAATAATAATGGAAGGTGATGCTATCTTCTCTTCTTTCTTTTTGAAACAATCATGTTTTATTTTTACTTTAAAATTTTTATTTTTAACAAAGAAATAACTTACGCGTGTAGCGTATGAAAAAGAAACGTTTTGACGAAGAAGGACATGATGTCGTTTGGTCCTCAATTATGCAAAACCTGATCAACTATGCATAATTTAGGATAGAAACCTACGCTCTGTCGGAGAATAGTCACCATTAAATTAAAATACTTGATAATTTGAGATAATATGTTTGGGATCAAGTTTCCGGAAGGACGAAAATATTTTACCCTGTTACTGATTTATGCCAAGTATACCCTATTTTTAACGACTTCGCATGGGAGAGTCTCATGCGGTTTCATTTTGGACGAGTTGTTCCGAAGCGGAAATACCTACGGTATTGTTCGGAACGAGTGTGTCTAGAAAGGGGTGATGTTTAGTTCGTAGTGTTTAAGAGCAGTGATGGTTATGAAGACGTGTCAGGACCAAGTATAGTCGGTGTGCTAGTAAGCAATGATAGATTTGAGCTATCATGGTGTGAACGCGATACCGACACTGAGAATGGATCTTATTGGAGATGTAAAGATTCTTAAGGTGGGTGGAAGCTAAGAAGGTTACTTTAGAAAGTTGAAAGTGAAGATTGGAGAAGACTTCTCCTACATCAAAGGTGCCTTGCTAATGTTGTATCAACCGATGGTCGTGAAGAAAATTCTTTTCGTCTCCCGTCAATGAGAGTAGTGGTAGTGTAGTTGTGACATACCTTAATCGTCAAGGATTTTAGTGAGACACTATACGATACTTGACCTACAGTTAAGTGTAGTGGCCCTTACTCCAGGACATGACCACCCAAGGGCATAAAGAGTGGCGAATTGATTGAGATTCTAGCTAAATGGTAACGTCAGTTTCTATTACTGGAGGAACAACCAAAATAGCCAACGTCTTAAGTTGAGCGGTATTAAATTAGGAATGTGAGTATTTCGACTTGATGATTTGATTCATCAATGATGCTACGCGATGAGAAGGGACCAAACCAACGATGTTAGTCGCCATGAAGAAACGTTGAAATTTTTAATTTTCATCGAACGAGCAATAAGTCCATGATGCTCGTTGTTTTCTTAATTGATTTTGATCTGTCATTTGACATTATGTGTTGTAGCAGGATTGTCACCGCCGAATTATGTGGAATATGTGTCCTATGTGATATGTACTTTAAATGGTAATGAGCGTTCATGTCACTTTTACGTGGCCAGTGATGCGGTTTAGGATGTAAGTGAATGGGTGTAATCGCCCAAGTGAGAATTTAGGATGTAATAAGGTAGGTGGACATCGCCGAAGGTCTTGTTGACGATTGTGGCTTGAAGGTAACCAGAGAGTAAGTGTAGACCCAATTTAATTAGCCATGTTTTGTGTGTTGGAATTATCGTCGAGGTGGCTTGACTTTGTGGCAAGCTCGGTACGATGAGGAAAATGTGACCGAAGGGGTATAAACCTAAGTGTTGAATAATTATGCCAAAAGCTTCAAAGGAAATCGAATACGATATGTGATAATAATCGCCATGGCTTGGTTTATAAGCGGGGGTGATGAATGCCTTTGTATGAGGCCAATTCATCGAGTCATCATGTAAAAGATGGCGAGCGTACAATAGGTACTTATGTGATTATGTGGGCATGTGTAACAATATCGTAAGATGATTAGGATATCTAATGTGTTTCGGATTATTTTTCGCAACCGGTGAGGCATTGTCAAATGAGACCGGAAGGGCGACATGTGTATTTTGGTTTTGAATAATGAATATTTTAATTTGGATAATGATATAATTATATATATCGAATTTGATTATTGACGTCTATTTTGGTTTTAGTAAGCGACGTATGTTTTGGATTTTCAGTAATGAAGTATATTATCGGTTTTGATTATTGGTATAATTCCATATTTGAGTACGACGTATATTTTGATTTTAATTAATGACGTAAGCTTCGGCCTTGGTTTTGATAAGCGAGGTGCGCTTGGTTTTGTTGTTTTTATGATCCCCAACTAAGTTTGAATCGATCATCCATTTTAGAAAATTTCTCGTGAGAACAACGTAATAATTATCTTAATCGGATATTTTCCGTGACGTATATTGTCCCTTATGAAGAGAGCAACTATAAAAGTTAGGGCGACAAAATTTGATTTTGTCGAATATATTTCCGCGACTTGTTTTTATCTCTTTTGATAAGAGCTACCATGATTTTCTTTTGATTTTGTGGGTATAATTTACCGCTTGTTTTGTTGACTTTCCATCCGGAATAGTCGGAGCGAATATTGTATCGCATATTTATTTTGAAAGAACGTAGGAGTCTGCGTGATGACGAGAAGCCATCATGCCACGAACGAATGATGAGACGAGTAAGAAGGACCGAGCACCGGGACGGCGCTCCCTTAAGGTGGGTGGAATGTAACAACCCGAGTTTCATGACGCGTATGACGATTCGCGAATTCGACGTCATAATTATTATTTTATAAATTCGTGTGAACGAACGTCGACATTTAAATTTTTATCTAATAATTTTTTTCGTGTTTTATTACGAACGGAAATTTAAAATATTTATTTTTGACGTTTCGCGAGTCACCGTTTGACCGCGCGTTCGTTAATCGTTTTGAGCAACGTAAAAATTTTCGACGCATCTCGTTATTATTTTTAAGATCGTAAATTCGTTATTCTTATGAATGTCGTCTTTTGTTCCTTGTCCTGAGCCGGACTTGCGTTTTAAAATGTACACATTTTATTAAATGTTTTGAACTAAAATAAACCGTGACGATATAAAAATAATTACGAAGGTATATTAACGAGAGTCGTAGTCGGTTTATAAGTTTCGAACCAAACGCCCCTGGGTGTCTTATTTTAATAAAATTTGGAGGACATTGAGGGACTTAGATTGGTCAAAACCTCAAAACAATCTCTCTAAATAAAATGGAAATTCTATAATTCCATTTCATTTTATACAAAAATATAAAATTATTCCTTGTTCTTTCTTTCCTTCCCGCGGTGCACCAATACATTTTACCAAACGCATTGATTTTTCGTACATGCAATACGATCCTAAATACATAATATTAATCCTCTCATTAAGGCATACGTTTCCATATAAGAAAATAAACAGGCGGTTAAGTTTTGAAGAAGTTGTGTTTCGGGTTTGATTCTTGAGGTATCGAGTTAAAAGGAAGTGTAAAATGGTTAGATTGAAGTGTTATTGAAATAGGTTTTGTTGAAAAATGTTTGGGTTCGGGTTTGTGGTGGAGTTCGAGTTTGGCCAAGGTAAAAAGAGGGACGAGACGAATCTTTGATCGAGTCCGACATAGCTCAAATAGCGTTGTGAGCATACTTTTATATTTTGTTTTGTTGTTTCATTCATTTGAATTAATTTTGAATAATTACATGTGATAGAATCGTTATGACCTTGCGCCGACTAGTTAGATTTGATTATTGGATGATTGAGCGAGTTGGGTATAGTTTATAGACCATTTTGGATATATTGTAAATGAGTTTTTGGATTGAAAAATGATTTTGATGGGTTTTTAAAAGTGCAAATTCGTGCAGAATCTGTGGCACGTAAAACGAGGTTCGGAAATTTATTAAAACTGATATTTGATGTTGAAAAATGATAGAGTTCGTCCTAATGTACGTTTCGGTAAGTCGAACGTCCCATAACTCCTAATAACGAAGAAGTTACGTCGAAAACAAGATTTGAAAACTTGAAATTGTTTCCAACAGCTATGGTACTTTATTAGTTGCTGATCAGATTTTAAACGGCGATTTTGGGCACTTTCGAGTCTGTTTCGGCCTTCCGGTGAAACACGAAAGTTGTCCGGAATGACGTTTTCTATATAAATATCCTTTTGGTCAAAGTCACGAAAACGTGATATAGCGGGTCAAAACCGATGGTCAAACTGCTGCGTTTTTATTAAAAATACAAGTTACAACAGATTCTTGCAGGGGCAGTTTCGGGTCTCGGCTAAAACTAAAAAGTTGTCCGGAATATCGTTTCGCATAAAATTTCTTTTTACTCCGAATCGTGAAAATGTGATTTAGCGGGTCGTTTAGAGCGGGTCAGATTTAATTATATACATACATATGTAAAAGTCAAACGTAAGAATAACTTGACATTTATAAGTCGAAGGAGTTTGAGTGATAGAAAAATAATATCGATAAGATATTTAGAGATCAACAAGTATTTTACGACCATCGGTCGGGTCTAAAAACATAAAGTCTAAATATAGTAACTTTTGATAATACGCGAACGTAACCTTGTTACGGATAATTAGTAACCGGGTTGGATGTCGGAAGTATGAAGAAGTAAATAAATATTTTTATAACTATAATTAAGTGTCGAGACTTACTAAATATGGTAACTTTCCGAAAATAGCAACTTTCCTAAAATAGAAAGTTATCGAAAATATAATGTTTTCAATTAAAGTCACGTAAGATAAAACGTGAGGGACAATTATAACTCAATATTGTAGGGTTTTGGGATCTAAGGCGCAAGTGAATTTCTCATCACATGTATGAATATATCTATCTATATATATAATAAAAGAAAGTTTTTTTGAAATTTGACATGTCATTTAATCCATGTGGACAACCTTGCCACGTCACTAATGCCAGGTCATTTAAGCCACCTGTAAATCCATGTGTGTATTCAATAAATATTGACTAAAGTTTTTTTTTTGGAATGTTTGAGTTTTAATTTCTATCCTTATCAAAATATCATGACTGTAAAACTTTGTTCTTCTCTTTCATGTCAATATTTGAATTAATCAAAGGTATATTTACTGTGTGATTTATGATTTATTGTTTATGTGAATTGATTCACCAGTGGACATTTTTCAACCTAAAGTATAAACAAGGCTCTAGAGGTGTGAAATTTTAGTTATGTTTATGGTTATGCTTCTCCACATTTAACATTTAATTATTATTAAGAAACTTGTTTGATGCTTTTTTTATTCAATTGAGATCGACATTCTCAAGAAACTGATTATCACTTTCAAATATAAGCAAATAAAAAACTCAGCCAATTCAAAACCGTGTTTTGTTATTGTTGGTTGAATCGAATACTATTTTGAATGTGTATGTCAATTGATAATTAAATATGGCAATCTTGGTTGTCTGTTCCAACTTTTAAAATGAATTAATGGGTTTTTCACCATTTTTTTGTTGTTGTTTCATAATTACTAAGAAGATATTACTCTTTTAACGATCATGTTTAATGTTTAATGGTGTACAAGAATGGTGTAACTTTGTTACTTTGAGGTTTAATTATGATATTCGGGTTCTGTATGGGTCGGCTTATTACAGGATATGTGATCTTAAAGATGCCTAACAAATGTTTGATGTAATGCCTAAAAAAGATGGTTGTCGTGCAAATGAGGTAACATTCAGTCTTTCACAATGTTGATTTTTAGTTTTTTTAATGTTGAATATTCATCATAAAATCTATGATGTTTACTCTATTGTTCTTTCCAATTGCCAAAAATGTTTATTAGTTGTGGTTGTGCAAGTGCAAATGAAGTAACTAACATTCATAGGTAGATATTATGGTTTGATTAATCCAGTTACTTGATGTTTAGTATTAGTTATCATGTGTTTGATGAAGCATTATTAACATGTTTGTTAAAGGTGTTCAACGAATGACTATGTACAAAAGCTAATACTAATGAAACTGTTGCCTTTCGGATTGTGCATTTCGTTTAGTAATTTTAAACTGAAAAACTTGAACCCCCAGCTTCATAGTTGTGTTTGCATATGTGACTTCAAGGACTCAAATCTGTTTCATTAAACAAAATTTAACAAAATGCCCTACGGTTAGGAGCTTTCTAAAGCTGATATTATGGCCCTCTGTTTTAGATAATTTTGAATTACATGTATTACCGCTCTTATCACCTAAGAGTGATCATATAGTATATACTATATACGATATTAAGGACTGATATAGATGTTTATTACCGCAATAGGATAAAATGGAATTTATATTCATATTGTAAAAAAGTAAGTTAAATATTCTATATGCAGTGGAATTCATTTCAGATGACTTCCAGCCCATTTGGCCCAGTCGACCCATTATTTTTTTAGCTCAACACATTTGATATGTTATAGATAAAACGCGAAGTGATCCATGAATGTGCATAAAACTGAATCAAAACTGTCACAATTATCATTGATACATTATCATATTTCCTTTCTGACAAAAACAAAATCCTTAAATTTTCTTCTTCTTCACTTTGCAGCTAATTAAATAGAAAATAACAGGATTGCTGATCTTCCTGGTGTGTAATCAGCCTATCAGCCGGTTTATTAGTGTGGGTGACATCACTTCCTCCGGTGAGGAGAGTAAATTTTGAACTGTTCTTTTACACTCATCAACTATACATGTATTTATTGTCTTCTTGGCTATGCATGTTGGCGATCACATGTTTAGTGTGATAGCTGCTGGCTTATTTCTATATATGCTACACTCATTGATATGTGAGGAATCACATATCCTTTTTATATCAAAAATGACCCTTAAATTATTAAATTATGCAAATTATGCTTGTATATTGCTTGTTTTGTATTGTAATGTGTAGGTATGATATGCCAAAATCACAAAAAAATGGTCAAAACCAGACAAACTCGGACACGGGAATGGAAAGAGTGCTCAAGAGCCAGAAGTTTTCTAGCAAAGGTCAACAAAGTCAACCTCGGTCAACCCTTGGTCAACCCACTAAAAGACAAAACCCTTAAATCCCCAAAATAGCCCCTATTGTTTAACATATAACAAAAAATGGTCCTTGAATGACTAACATCGTTAGTCCTTTTAATATAAAGGCTAGCGGTTGTTATCTTTTTAATTTATAACCCAAAACCTTTTTACCCTGCCCATGATATATTACCCAATCCCGTTCTTTTTTATAAATGCCCAGTCAATATAACTCGTTCCCCAGTGTCAAACACAACTCTTATAAAAGAAAAAGGAAGGCGGGGAAAGAAAAATTTGTTTTTACTATTCATCATCTCCTCCGTTTTACCCTGCATAAAAACAAAGGGTAAAATTCTATTAATGACGTGGAAAATAAGATTCGAGTTACTATGATACACGCTGGCAAGAGAAAGTCACCAAGGGCTTTGTAGATCAAGATTCATTGAATCCGCTGCTGGGTCGTAAATTTTTGGATAATTGCCCCGTGATTGCCTAAAGAATCATTGAAAGCAAATCCAAAGTTTCATAAATTCACGTAACAAACCGGTTGTTGCTAAAGTGAGTTTGAGCACTTCCACCCCCGGTATTTCTCCCGATGTTGCCGAACTTAAAGATATGGTGAAAGCTTTACTTCTCGATAAGAAAACCCAAGCTCCCGCTCCAGTAAAAGCGGTCGAGGAAAATTGTGTTACTTGCGGTGGTGCTCATTCTTACCGAAATTGTCCCGCCACCGATGGCAACGTTTATCGTGACAATATTCAAGAGTACGTCTCTCAAGCCGCCGCAGCTAATTTCAATCAAGGAAATACCGGTTACCGAGCCCTGATTGCTAATCAAATTCGACCTCCCGGTTTTCCTCCCGTTCAAAACCAAGGAAATAACCAAAACCGTTACAACCAAAACCAGGGGAATAACTACAACCAAAGCCAAATTTATCGACCTTCGATTAATCAACCCTCGGTTCACCAAGCTCCACCTTACCAAGCTCTGGCTCCTCAAACACAAGGTGTGACAAAGACCGATTTTGAAAGCTACATCAAGGCTAATGATGCGGTTATGAGAAACATGCAAGACCAAAACCAAAACTTGCAAAATCAAATGACCAATTTAACGGACATGCTTTCCAAGTTTGTGAATTCCAATACCGCTTCTACTTCAGGTTCAGGGACACTCCCTAGGTAGATTTGAAGGGTATTACCACCCGAAGCGGTGTCGCTTATCAAGGACCACGATTCCTACTACTACTTCTTCTCCTCCTCTAATGTAGTGGAATATGAATTCGAAGGGGGGGGGGTGGGGGGCTGACATAAGGACACGATGTGCCTTTTCCTCCTACTAATAACGAAAGCACCAAAGACGTCCAACCTTCGGTTGTCCAGGTTCAACCTCATGTACCAAATTTTGAGCCTGTTGTTGCTCCCGTTAGTGCTCCGATGCCTAACTTGAAACCGTCAATTCCATATCCTTCGAGACGTAATGATGAAAGGCGTCTGTTGAAAAGCTACGGGACCAAATTGAGAAATTCTACAAAATCTTTCAAGATATGAGTTTTGAAATTAGCTTCGAGAAGATGAGGTGCTTTGTTCTTATGCCTTAATTTGCTTCGACTCTTAAAGCCTAATTGGAAACAAGAAAAAATTTTTGTGAAATGGCTAGACTCCTTTGATATGAGCCCATTGTTCGGCGCGGTCTACCCTCAACAAAAGTTACCAGAAAAACTTGGAGAACCCAGGCATATTTTCAATACCGTTTGATTTTACGGAATGGAATGAGGGCTTAGCCTTGGCCCGATCTTGGCGCTAGACCTAAATCTCATGCATTATCGTGGCTGTGGAAAAATATCTTCTCTTCCGGGAGCTCACTCCTTACTTGTACTGATCTCTTGAACTTTCGGACCGTTGATTACTGCCAACCGATCGTATCGCCAAAGATAGTCTTACCTAAAAAAAGTAGGATAGTTTCAATTCCGGAACGACTTTGTAGTCGTTTAGACTTTCGATGCCGATCCGAGTCCCCTAATTCTCGGAGATCCTTTTGTTAAAGACCCGGACATGCTTTTATTGAGTTTTCGAAGGTGAATTAATCTTGTGTTGGAAAATAGCCGTAACATTCAATCTCGATCAAACTTCGAGATACTCCTCTAATTATGAAGATAATTCGGTTAACCGAATCGACGTCATTGAAATGGCTTGTGAGGAGTATTCTCAAGAAATTCTTGGTTTCTTAAATGTGATCACGAGTGGCAATCCCGCTCCTTATTATGACCTGATTGTTTCTAACCTCTTCTCAAAACTCTACACTCCCATTCGGGGATTGTGACTTTCTTCTTGAGGACTTAGTCGATGTTTTTTCCTCTCTCCTTGAAGATGATCCAACTTCTCCGGAAGTTGATGACTCTTACATGACCCGGGAGGGGGAATATTCTTCTTATTGATCATTTTCTCAATGAGGATCCTTACATTACCCCCTTCCCATTTCAAGGAAATTATTTACTGAAAATTTAAAAAGAGCTTAAAGTTTGTGAAGCTAAAACTCATAAATCTTCAATTGATGAACCTCCCGAAGTCAAACTCAAGGACTTACCTCCTCATCTCAAATACGTATTTTTGGAAGGTGACAACAAGTTTCCTGTCATAATTGCTAAAGACTTGAGTGTCGAGGAAAAAGCCTGCTCTCACTTAGGTTTTGAAGTCCACGCTAAGCGTGCCATCGCTTGGAAACATCTCCGACCATCAAGGGGGATTAACCCAGAATTTTGTACTCACAAGATTCAATGGAAGAGGAAATTACAATCGGCGGTTAACACCAAAGACGCGGTGGAATCCAAAGATCCTCGAATTGTTATCAAATGGAGGTTGAAAAAAACTTTTGACGCCGATTTATTTTCACGATCTCGGATTGTCCTTGGGTTAGCTCGTTACATTGCGTACCGAAAAAAGGTTGGGGGGGTTTTAACGGTTATGAAAAATGATTGAAAACGAGTTAATCCTACTCGATTGGTTAAGGGACTGGCGTGTATGCATTGACACCGGAAGTTAAATGAAGCCACCCTGTAAAAGACCACTTTCCATACCGTTTTTATGGATCAAATGCTCAATGAGATAAGCGGAAACGGAGTACTACTGTTTTCTTGATGGTTTCTTCGGGTTACTTTCAATTTCCCATCGACCCTCTGATCATACAAAAATACTAAATTCACAGTGTCCTACGGAAGTTCGCCCCTACATTGCATGCCTTTCGGCTTTATGCAATGGCCCGGGGCACGTTCTAAAGGTGTATGATGGCTATCTGTTCTTGATATGATCAAAATAAAACGATGGAAGTCTTTCATGGATGACTTTTCGGTCTTTGGGAATCATCGAAAAAATTGCCTCTCTCGTGTAGACAGAGGCTTCAAAGGTGTGCAGACACCAATATTTGTCTAAATTGGGAACAGAGTCATTTTTTGGTTAAGGATGGCGTTGTCTTTTGGCCTTAAGTATTCCAAAATAGGGATTGAGGTTGGATAAAGCACAATATTCAATGTGAGTGCTAAGTTAACCCTCATCCCACCACCGTAAAGTGTGTTCGGAGTTTTCTCGGTCAGGCCATGTGTGCTAAGCGGTTCATTAAGGTGGTTTCTATATAGGTCGAGCGTGGACGCTTAGTTGAGAATTTGTTGCAGGGATGAGGAGAAGTGGTTGGGTGGATTGCGGGGATTTAGGGTTTGTTTTTATCGGTAGTTGAAGGGGATTAGAATGTGTCGCGACAGGATGAGCGGAGGGAGGCTTGTGTAAGGGCGAAGGAGTATGTATAGGAGTGGAGACAAGGGGGTAGGAATTGGATGTGAGAAGGTAGAGCGACGGGGGCGAGAGGAGGGGACCGAAGAGGCAGATGTGATATTGAAGGGGTGTAAGATGAAAGAATTGGGAGAAAGGCTGGCAATGTTTAGGATAGGATCAGTAGACGATGCAGCCAGGGTAAGACAGGCGGCAGGTAGGATGAGGACGTGGGCGTGGCTGGCCGTGTCATAGACGGAACGGACGCTCTCCTCCACCTGTCTTGCCCAGACCTCTCATCTTACCTTTTCCAATCTCCCCATCATCTAACTTGCTCTCTCACTCTTCTTACATCTTCACGTCCCTGCCCCGCCTCTCCTTCCATCTTCTGCGCAATCTTGATTGCCCCCGACTGGGACCTACCCTTTGAGCTTATGTGCGATGCAAGCGACTTTGCCATAGGTGCAGTCTTGGGGCAACATCATGAAAAACACTTTAGGCCTATACATTATGCTTAGTTAAAACAATTGAATGGGCGGAATCGCATTACACCACGACGGAGAAAGAAATGTTAGCCGTGGTGTATTCCTTCAAAAAAATTCTGATCTTACCTCGTCTTGAACAAAAGCATAGTGTATACGGATCACTCCGCCCTAAAATATCTCTTTGCTAAATAAGATTACAAGGCTAGATTGCTCCGGTGGTTCTCCTCCTTCAAGAGTTCACATTCAAAGTAATTGACACAAAAGGAGCCGAGAATCTTGCGGCCTATCATCTTTCCCGATTAGAAAATCCTTATGAAAATGTTCTCGACCCAAAGGAGGTAAATGAAAAGTTTCCTCTCGAGACACTTAATATGGTAACTTCTCGTGGTGACTCAAATACCCCGTGGTTTGCCGATTATGCAAATTACCACGCGGGGAATTTCATTGTTAAAGGGATGTCGTCCCAACAAAAGAACAAGTTTTTCAAGGATGTTAAACACTACTTTTGGGATGACCCCTTCTTGTTCAAAATATGTGCGGATCAAATGATCTGGCGGTGTGTTGCAGGCCAAGAAGCTGTTGACATCCTCCAGCTTGACAATAGAGGACCACCGGGGGACATTACGGTGCCAACTACACCGCCAAAAAGGTTTTTGACTCAGGATTTTATTGGCCCACGATTTACAAAGATGCCCATGACTTGGTCGCCCGATGTGACACTTGTCAGCGTCAAGGAAAAATTTCGCATCGTGATGAAATGCCTCAAAATTCCATCTAAGTTTGCGAAATCTTTGACGTCTGGGGCATCGATTTCATGGGGCCGTTCCCGTCTTCACGAGGGAACAAATATATACTCGTGGCGGTCGACTATTTGTCAAAATAGGTTGAAGCGAAAGTGCTCCTCACCAACGACGCCCGAGTTGTTTGTAAATTTCTTAAATCTCTCTTCGCCCGATTCGATGCCCCTCGTGATATCATAAGTGATCGCGGAACCCATTTTTGCAATGATCAGTTTGCAAAGGCTATGCTTAAATATGGATTTACTCACCGTCTCTCCATCGCGTATCACCCACAAACAAGTGGGCAAGTTGAGGTATCCAATCGTGGCTTGAAACGAATTCTTGAAAGGACCGTGGGCGAGAACCGTGCATCTTGGTCGGATAAACTAGATGATGCACTTTGGGCCTTCCATACCGCTTACAAAACACCCATCGGGTGTACCCCATACAAGCTCGTGTACGGAAAGGCATGTCATCTACCGATCGTAAGCCTACTAGGCCTTGAAGCATGCAAACTTTGACCTTGACTGATACTGCGGGTGAACACCGTAGTTCAACTTAATGAACTAACATGGAACTTCGTGATTCTGGCCATGAGGAACTATGTGATCTATAAAGAGAAAACAAAGTGGATCATGGACTCAAAGATCAAAAACCACGTTTTCAACGTTGGTGGTCAAGTCCTCCTCTTTAACTCTCGATTGAAGATGTTCTTGGGCAAGTTGAAATCCTGTTGGTCCGGACCGTTCACCATTACCCAAGTCTTTTCATATGGCACCGTTGAGTTATCTCAAAACTCCGGGCCAAATTTCAAGGTGAACGCGTTCATCGAATTAAGCACTACTTTGGAGGGTCGTTTACCATAATCTTGGTTGTCTTGGATCTCCAAACTTTCCCCAAGGACAAATGAATTCGGGGACTGGGTCAAGCTTAGTTGATCCCTAACTAGCGTTCGTGGGAGGCACCCTTGCTTATCCATTTTCTTTCTTTCTTATTGTGATGTGAAGAGCCTTGTACATTTCCGATTTTGTCTGTTTGTACTTGTGATTTTTTGTGCTAGGATTGACCAAAAATTTTCTGAGACTCCCGTGTTCGGTGTGTTTGTCCCCGGGGGGGGGGGGGGGGTGGGGGGGGGGGGGGGGGGGGTGGGGTGTGGGGGGGGGGTGGGTGGGGGTGGGGGGGGGGGGGGGGGGGGAGGGGGGGGGTTCCACTCGAGCTCCTAGCCTTTGCTTGCATTTAGTTTGGGGAAAATCGATTTTTTTTGATCCTAGATTGTTATCGACTAACATTTATCTTTTAGCATACTTAATAAACAGCTTAAGATTTGTGTGATACTTTCTCCATGCTTGGATTATGCATTCGACTTTTTGAGTTCTAGTATGGGGGTGTATATAAATGCTTTAGAAGGATACATTGAGGACAATGTTTAGTTTTAGTATGGGGTAGTATATCTTTGATATGATCTTACCTACCTTTTCCCGTTGTTCTCACGTACCCTGTTTTCCACAAAAAATTTTAAAAATTTTCAAAAATAAAATAAGTGTTTTGTCACAATTTTGACTTTCCTACTGGTTAGAATAAGAATAAATTCTTGACACTGTTCGAGCGTCGTTGTGCTCTAGCATGTTCCTTAAATTTTTAGGCTTAGTGTTTCGCGGATATTCTGCGCGAAGAACGAAAAATAATAGAGTTGATTATGAGTTGGATGCTAAACAAGGATTATTTGGAAATCTTAAGAGCTCATGTATGTAGTTTGTGGCTTTTTCTCCCATAAGCTTCTTAACCGGACTAATCATACATGCTATTTTTGGAGATTAAACTTAAATCAGCAATTTTTATGTAGTATATAGCAAAAATTTTAGTCTTAGTTCAAACTTATACTTGAATTTTTCAAAAAGAAGTCTTCTCTATATAAAGTAAAAAAAATGATGAAAAATAAAAAAATATATAATAATAATAATAAAAACTGTAGGCTGATAATAGTTTTACTCTCTTGCCGGCTCACAACCGATGTGGTAGTCTTCTAAAGAAAGCCCATAGTAAGAATAAAAATCCGAGACTGATAAAAGTTTGCTGCATCTTGCCGGCTCACAACCGATGTTGCAACCTTCTAAAAGGTCGGTTTCTCTGAGGGTTACATTTGCACATCAATGTTATATTTAATTTTAAGTGTGAATTCATAAATGTAAGATCTCTTTTTGTTAAATTTAAATATGCTTTTGAACTTTGACTATTTTATTTTAAGTTTTTTTAAAATAAAAAAACTCTCATGTATATACGGGAAATGGAGTTTTTTTAAACCTAAGCGTCGTTGAAGTCCCGATACTAGTCTCTGTGGGGTGTCAAAAGCCTGGTCACTTAGCCGCAAGAGTTGGGAGTGCCTGAGCCGAAGTCGTTACATAGGATGATCTCGACTTCTCAAACTCATTGTTCTCGGCGTGGAGGAACGTGTGAAACATAGAATTTTTGCAAACGTTTGAATCTAATGGTTGGAAATTTAAAATAGCACAGTCACTAAGATAAATAATTGTCGGGAGGTGAAAGTTCACAAGTTGCAAATATGAGTAGTAATAGCATCTTATATCTGATATTAAGCGGTGATTTCGTTTTAAGCTTGGTTTGGAGCAAGTGAAAAGTCGGGGATGGTGAATTTATCCTTTTTGGGGCATTCTCGGATCGAAATGCATCTTGTTCTATGATCCCTAACGGTTATGGAAATAACGAAAGTCGGAATATTCTAGTTTAGTTTTCATATATATATATATATATATATATATATATATATATATATATATATATATATATATATAAGGGAGGAAAAAGTTTTGAAAAATAGGAAAATGGGGTGTTTTAAAGCTTGTGATTTCTTAACTCTCTCCACAAAAGTCTCTGCTACTTTTCAAAGATTTAGTTCGGGGAGGTTTTGAGGTATTTGGTATTAAGACATATAACATTGCGTGAGGACACGACAATCACTTAGTTTGGGGAATTTTGATATGTGAGGAATCACATATCCTTTTTACATCAAAAAATGTACCTCTTAAAATGATTAAATTGTGCCAATTATGCGTTATATTGTCTTGTTTTGTCATTTGTGATGTGTAGGTACGGATATTGCAAAAATCACAAGAAAATGGTCAAAACGGACAAACACGGACACGGGAAGAATGGAAGAGGTGCTCAAGAGCCGGAAGTTTTCTAGCAATTTTTGCAATATCCTCACCTACACAATCATAAAGACAAAACAAGCAGTATTCAAGCATTTAAAGCACAATTTTGTCTTTTTAGGGTTATTTTTGATATAAAATGGATATGTGTTTTCACACATATCACTACACCGTTAGTCCTTTTAATATAAAAGGCTAACGGTTGTTATCTTTTTAATTCTAACCCAAAACCCTTTTACCCGACCCATGATATTAACCCAAGCCCATTTCTTTTTTTATAAAAGCCCAAGTCAAATACTCGTTCCCCTGGTCAAACACAACTCTATAAAAGAAAAGAAGGCAGAAAAATATGTTTTTACTATTCATCATCTCCTCCGTTTTACCCTATATCAAAAACAAAGGATAAAATTCAATTAATGACGTGGAACAAAGATTCGAGTACCAAGCTATGACTCAGCAAAGGCAAAACGTCACCAAGTGCTACGATTGGTCAAGACTTACTCAAGGAATGACACGCGGGCTTTCAAAGAAACACACCAAAAAGGGGAATATTGCACTAAAATCAATGTAAAAGAAGTACAAGGCCTCTGACACAAGGAATGCCACGCTGGCAATCCGTGTGCTCATTTTGATCCAACGGTGAAGAGATGGCATCCAATGATTGCAAAGAATGGAGGGTTCAGATTAAGAGGAGCGTTTAACAGACTTGAAGACCTAGAAGAATCCTTTCTCTCCTATAAATACAAGGCTCTCCTCACTCACAGGGAGATAGTTAGTTAGTTTTATTAGCTTTTTAGAGTAGCTTTTAAATTGTAATTTTCTTTTAAAAAGTAATGTTTAGCTTATTGTAATCTCTATTTCAACTTGTACTCAGCTTTATTATCAATAAGAATTCAAAGTTTTCTATTTGTGCAATTGTCTTTTCATAAATCTACTTTTATGCAAAAATATGGTTTAAAAAGCTTTAACTGTTTCATAAGCTCTCATTCTCTTTTATAAGCTCTTATCTACTCTTAAGCTGGCTATTTACTCAACTAAGCTCTCAAAAGCTTAGTTGAGCTTATCTTACACAAATCCTCCCTCAAATTTTACCACAGCTTAATAAGGAAGGGAAACCAGACATGGATGGGTTTCCAGGACCATACCAGCTTATCTTAGGATAAGCTGGAGCTTGTTGATAGCTCAAATGAGCCTTTTATAGCCTTGTTTAGTGCAGAGGCTTATGTAAGTCTTCATTTACCTTTTCTAGCTTTAAATCTGCTATGTAGCTTAATTTTGCTTAATTTCTGCTTATTGTTGTTTAGGTAGCTTATTTGTGCTTATTATAGTTGATTTATGCTTATTGTGTTTAATTTGTAGTTTAAAATCTTTAGTTTTCATAATTTGTTATAAAACAGTCAAAAACACCAAAAATATTAGCATAGTCTTGAAGCTTATTAATTCTGCTTATTCAGTTGTTTAGATTTGTTAATTAGGTCTATTATTAGCTTTTTACTATCTGGTATTAAGGATTAATAGCTTATATCTAAAATTTATAAGCTGAAAATGAGGTTTAATAGTTTAAAGGGGTGTTTGGCACAAGGCAGTACTAACCTAAGTTAGTACTGCCAAAGGTAATTATACCTTTTGGACTGTTTTTAAACTTGAATTTTGAGTTTATAAGTTTGGATTTTAAGAATTTATTAGGTTAGATCAAGTTTAATTCAAATTTGCTAGTAGTGATTAGAAACTGTTAGCTTAATTCAAGACAGTTTGCAATTTAAGCTCTAGTCTTCTCTAGTTTTTAACTTCAGTGCATTAGTTGTTATTTTGGTGTCTTATAAATGCTAGAAGCAAAACTTCAAGCCTGCATTTGTTAGTTTAATGTTTTGGTCATTCATGTGTAAACTGCATCAGATAGCATTTGGGATAAGTAGCACTTTTCAATCTTAAAAATCAGAGGGTAAATTTAGTTTTTAGGATTTGATTTTTAGTTTTACAAGTAGTTTGTAGGGTAATGATCATCTATTTGAACTCAGTTTCTATAAAATAGCTTATTTGTCTATTTGTTTTTAAGCTCAAAATAAGCAATTTGTCTTTTCATAATAAAAAGTGAATTCAATATATGCTGAGTTTTTAAGCAGTTTTCAACAAGCTTTTTTCTTGTCCTCTTGATTTTCAAACTATGTTTCAAAAGCTGATTTGAGTAGTCTTTTGGATAAGCTTTCTAGAAATATAAGTCTCTTTGCCATAAGGTTCCATCTTTAAGCTTATTTTTAAGCTCAAAAGTACCCCTTTGCTTTTTGCCTGCTGTTTTGTGCCATTTTGCTTATTTAGCTTATTTGTGCTTATTTGCTTATTTTCCTAGCTTATTTAGGGGTTGTATAGCTTATTAGGTTAGTCTAAGTCAATGTTAGCTTATTTCCTTTAGAGTAGAGCTTATTTGAGCTTATTTGCTATTAATTTTAGTGTTAAAACCTTTTTGTTAATCTGTCATTTTCTAGCTTATTCTAGCTTAACCCCCTTGCTTATTTTTGTTTGTTTATGCTTATTAGGTATAGCTTTTTAGTTAATTTCAGCTTATTAGCCCTTCTTTTAGCTTAATAATGTAAAAAAGCCAAAACAGTTAGTGTTATTTAGACTTAAGAGTAAAAAGCATTTCTGTCTTTTATTGCTTATTTTTGTGCTTATTTTGGGCTTATATGAAAAGTGCCTTTGCAAAAGTTTCTTATTTTGAGCTTATTTAAAAGTTGTTAAAAAAGTTTGCAAAAATAAAAATGCTTGGGATAGTGGGAAGCCCCGAGTGAGCCTAAGCTCGAACCCGGGACCTCAACCACCATCAACCAAGCATTTTAACACTACACTCACTACCACTAGCACCCTTGGGATTTTTTTTCGTTTAAACCATTGCAAAATCACATTCATTTATACATCATTTTTGAGCCCAATAATCATTAAGCCACTTCGTAGCTATTTTGCTTTTTGTAACCTATTTGAATTAAATAAGCTGGGTTAGCCAGCCTATTTTTATTACATTCCTTATAACATTTAGGACTTTTAGTGAATTTTTCAGAATTTCTCATCTTTATTTAGTATTTTTCTTAAATTTTCAAAACTTAAATTTTTAGAAAATCATTTAAAAATAGAAAATTAATTTTAAAAAATACAAAAAAATAGTTTATAGTTTTAGAATAAATATTTTTAGGTTTACAAGTTTTAAAATTATTTTACCACTTTTAGATTTTAATTTCCATTTTTAGCTTTTTAAATTAGTTAAACTAAGTAGAATTTTATTATAAAAAATAGTTAAAAATAGTTTCTGAGTTTTTATCCCTTTTTAGACTTTTATAAAGTAGAAAATCATTTTTGGAATTTTTACGATTTAATTTGCTATTTTTTAGAAAATTTTTAAATAGATTAATCCCGTTCATATTTTTAGTGATTTTTAGCTTAAAACACCTTCGTTTTTAGTCTAGTTTTCTTTGTTTTAGCTTTTTAGTCAATTAAGTCTTATAAAAACCAAAAAGATCATTTTAGGCTTAATTTTAATAATTTAGGGTTTTTAGGTCCCGTTTAGGATTCCCGTTTTGCGTTTTTAGTTAAAATTTGTCTTCCCTTAAGTGTTTTTAAGTTTTTGCCTTATTTTTCTCGTAGTTTTAGAAAACCAATATCAATCTTATCCCATTCAAGCATCGATTCTCAAAACGACTCTCAACTTTCAATTGCATTCCTCGTTGGGGATAACGACCCGGGAATCATACTCCCGGATTACTATAATTGTGATTTTTTTGATTCCTACCCTCTTATCTTTATATATTATATATTATAAGTATATCTTATATTTATATTTATATATTATATATTTTAAAAAAGGTGTAGATCAAAAACGTGATCAGTTTTTGGCGCCGCTGCCGGGGAGGATTGTCTACGATTGTTGAAGCCGTTTGAAAATTTGTGTTTGAAGATCCTTCCGAGTGAAGTTATTTTGTTTATTTTCATATAAAAAATACAAAAAGATTTTTCTTTTCTTTTATTAGTATATATAATATAAAAAATAAAAAAAAGGAAAAAAGATAAAAAAAATCTAAAATCTAAAAAAAATCAAAAATATAAAAACATTATCCATAAAAAAAGTAAAAATAAATAAATAATAAAAAAATTCACCAAGTTGGTAAAAGAACACCAACAAATAATACTTTCAATTGAAGTATTATCCATAAATAAGTTCCCGAACCAAAGATCAAAAAATTACCTTTTGTTCATTTGTGCGTTTTTCTTTTGAAGAGTTACCGAGAAGCGAGCTGATTATTTGGTTTAAGTGTCTTATCTCATGTCCGTTAATAAAATAAATTGTGAAAATACATTGTGGAAAAAAAAATTAAAAAAAAAACTAAAAAAATTAGTATAAATTTTCTTTTACAATTTTAGTGCATGCGCACTCGTTCTCAATCTCGTAATTCTAACCGTCAACAACAACAAGTCAACCCGACTTTTGTTGAACCATTAATCTGTTGAACTTATTAAAATCAAGTTCTTCCCTGTGGTACGATATATGATACTCGTACTATGGCTTAATTGCTCGAAGCACCCACCGGGGTTACGAGGATGCCATCGTTGTGCCCGAAATCACCGCGACAACTTGAGCTTAAGCATCGGTTTGCTACCCTCGTTCAAAACCACAATTCCTTGGACATGACAAAGCAGACCCACATGCTCACATCCGGCTATTTCAACAAGATCACATCAACTATGAGTTTCCCGACGTCCCGATTACGTCGGTAAAGCTATATGCTTTCCATTTTTTCTCTCGAGGGATCAGCCCGTGAATATTGGCTGTATAAAAAGAACCCCCTTGATCGATTCACACCATGGATGACTTGTGTTTCAAAATCATCAAACCAAATTTTATACCCTCCTTCCAAAACAACAAATCTTCGAAATGAAATCACGAGATTTCAACAAAGATTTGATGAAACTTTCTACGAGGCATGGGACCGATTCAATGATCTTCTTACGGCCGCCCATCATCAAGTGATTTTCGGATTACACAACTTAATACTTTCCTCTATAATGCATTGAACTCAAATGAACAAGTATTCTTTGAAATTCCACCACGGGTGGTAACTTTTTTGATAAAATGCCCGTGATGCCTAAGAATCATGAAAGCAAATCCAAATATCGTATATACTTAACAAACGTTGTTACAAAGGAGTGACGGGCAGTTCTACCCCCGGTATTTCTCCCGATGTTGCCGAACTTAAAGATATGGTGAAAGCCTTACTTCTTGATAAGAAATCCCAAGCTCCCGCTCCCGTAAAAGCGGTCGAGGAAAGTTGTGTTACTTGTGGTGGTGCTCATTCTTACCGAAATTGTCCCGCCACCGATGGCAACGTTTATCGTGACAATATTCAAGAATATGTTTCCCAAGCAGCAGCAGCTAAATCCAATCAGGAATTAACCTGTTTTACCGAGCCCCGATTGCTAATCAAATTCGACCTCCCGGTTTTCCTCCCGTTCAAAACCAAGGAAATAACCAAAACCGTTACAACCAAAACCGGGGAAATAATTACAACCAAAGCCAAATTTATCGACCTCCGATTAATCAACCCCCGGTTCACCAAGCTCCACCTTACCAAGCTCCGGCTCCGCAAACACAAGGTGTGACAAAGACCGATTTTGAAAGCTACGTCAAAGCTAATGATGCAGTTATGAGAAACATGCAAGACCAAAATCAAAACTTGCAAAATCAAATGACCAATTTAACGGACATGCTTTCCAAGTTTGTGAATTCCAATACCGCTTCTACTTCAGGTTCAGGGACACTCCCTAGTAATACCATTACTAACCCGAAGGTAGATTTGAAGGGTATTACCACCCGAAGCGGTGTTGCTTATCAAGGACCCACGATTCCTACTACTTCTTCTTCTCCTCCTAAAGTAGTGGAACGTGAAACCAAGGTGACAAAGGACACGGTGCTTCCTACTAATAACGGAAGCACCAAAGGCGTCCAACCTCCGGTTGTCTAAGTTCAACCTTAAGTGCCAAATTCCGAGCCCGTTGTTGCTCCTGTTAGTGCTCCGATGCCTAACTTGAAACCATCAATTATGTATCCTTCGAGACGTAATGATGAAAGACGCCATGAAAAAGCTAACGTCCAAATTGAGAAATTCTACGAAATCTTTAAAGATTTGAGTTTCGAAATTAGTCTCACGGATGCTTTGATTCTTATGCCAAAATTTGCCTCGACTCTTAAAGCCTTATTCGGAAACAAAGAAAAATTAAGTGAAATGGCTAGAACTCCTTTGAATGAGCATTGCTCGGCAGTTATCCTCAACAAGTTACCTGAAAAACTTGGAGACCCCGGCAAATTTCTCATACCGTGTGATTTTCCCGGAATGGATGAGTGCTTAGCCTTGGCCGATCTTGGCGCTAGCATAAATCTCATGCCATTATCCGTGTGGAAAAGGCTTTCTCTTTCGGAGCTCACTCCTACTTGTATGACTCTTGTACTTGCAGACCGTTCGATTACCCAACCGATCGGTATCGCCGAAGATGTCTACCTAAAAGTATGAAAGTTCAAATTCCCGGCCGACTTTGTAGTCGTAGACTTTGATGTCGATCCCTGAGTTCCCCTAATTCTTGGGAGATCCTTTTTAAAGACTAGACGTGCTTTGATTGATGTGTACGAAGGAGAATTAACTCTTCGTGTTGGAAAAGAAGTCGTAACATTCAATCTTGACCAAACTTTGAGATACTCCTTAATTACTGATGATATGATGGCGGACCGAATCGACGTAATGAAATGGACTGTGAGGTGTATTCTCAGATGTTCTCGTTTCTCCGATGTGATCGCGAGTGGCAATCCCACTCTTTATTATGACCCGATCGTTCCTACCTCTTCTCCGACTCTCACTCCCTTCGGGGATAGTGATTTTCTTCTCGAGGAAGCTGATGCTTTCCTCGCTCTTAAAGATGATCCAACTTCACCGGAAGTTGATGACTCTTATTATGACTCGGAGAGGGATATGCTTCTTCTTGAATCATTTCTCAATGATGATCCATCATTACCCCCTCCCACTCAAGGAAATTATTTGCCTGAAATTAAAAAAGAACTTAAAGTTTGTGAAGCTAAAACTAAAAATCTTCAATTGATGAACCTCCCGAGGTCAAACTCAAGGACTTACCTCCTCATCTCGAATACGTATTTTTTGAAGGTAACGACAAGTTGCCCATCATAATTGCTAAAGACTTGAGTGTCGAGGAAAAAGTCGCTCTCATAAAGGTTTTGAAGTCACAGAAGCGAGCCATCGCTTGGAAACTCTTCGACATTAAGGGTATTAACCTAGAATTTTGTACTAACAAGATTCTAATTAGAAGCTGGGCTACAAACCTGTATGAGAGCGACTTTTTCCTCGACACTCAAGTCTTTAGCAATTATGATGGGCAACTTGTCGTTACCTTCAAAAAATACGTATTCGAGATGAGGAGGTAAGTCCTTGAGTTTGACCTCGGGAGGTTCATCAATTGAAGATTTTTAGTTTTAGCTTCACAAACTTTAAGTTCTTTTTTAATTTCAGGCAAATAATTTCCTTGAGTGGGAGGGGGTAATGATGGATCATCATTGAGAAATGATTCAAGAAGAAGCATATCCCTCTCCGAGTCATAATAAGAGTCATCAACTTCGGTTGAATGAAGTTGGTCTCTTTTCAAGAGCGAGGAAAGCATCAGCTTCCTCGAGAAGAAAATCACTATCCCCGAAGGGAGTGAGAGTCGGTGAACGAGAAGAGGTAGGAACGATCGGGTCATATAAAGATGGGTTGCCACTCGCGATCACATCGGGGGAAAACGAGACTACTTTCTTGAGAAATTACTCTCACAGCCATTCAATGACGTCGATTGGTTCGCCATCATATTCATCGTAATTAGTGGTGTATCTCGTTGTTTTTGGTATCAGATTTTGAATGTTACGGCTTCTTTTCTAACACGAAGAGTTAATTCTCCTTCGTACACATCAATCAAAGCACGTTCGGTTTTTAAGAAAGATCTCCCGAGAATTAGGGGGACTCGGGGATCGGCCTCAAAGTCTACGACTACAAAGTCGGCCAGGAATTCGAACTTTCCTACTTTTACGTCGACATCTTCGGCGATACCGATCGGTTAGGTAATCGAACGGTCCGCAAGTTCAAGAGTCATACAAGTAGGAGTGAGCTCCGAAAGAGAAAGCTTTTTCCACACGGATAATGGCATGAGATTTATGCTAGCGCCAAGATCGGCCAAGGCTAAGCATTCATCCATTCCGGGAAAATCACACGGTATGAGAAATTTGTCGGGGTCTCCAAGTTTTTCGGGTAACTTTTTGAGGAGAACCGCCGAGCAATGCTCATTCAACGGGAAGTCTCAGCCATTTTTCTTAATTTTTTCATTTGTTCTCCAATCAAAACTTTAAGTGTCGAAGCAAATTTAGGATGAGAATTTAAAGCATCGTCGAAAGCTATTTCGAAATGAAATTTGAAAGATTTGGTAAAATTCTCAATTTGAATAGTTAGCTTTTTTCTCGATCTTTTGGTCATTAAGTCTAGAAGGATATGGAATTGATGGTTTTGGGTTAGGCTTCGGAGCACTAACGGGAGCAACAACGGGCTCAGAATTTGGTACTTGAGGTTGAACTTGGACAACCGGAGGTTGGACGTCTTTGGTACTTTCGTTATTAGTAGGAGGCACCGTGTCCTTTGTCACCTCGGTTTCACGTTCCACTACTTTAGGAGGAGAAGAGGTAGTAGGAATCGTTTGGGGTCATTGATTAAGCAACTCCGAATTCGGGTTGGTTAATATCCCTTCAAAACTACCTTCGGGTTAGTAAAAAAAAAATGGTATTTACTGGGAGAGATCCTAAGCCTGAAGTAGAAGCTGGGATTAGAATTCACGAATTTGGAAAAGCTTGTACGTTTTTAATTGGTCATTGTTTTGAGTTTTGATTTTGGTTTTGGCTTATTTTCATAACTGCTTCCATTAGCTTTGACGTAGTTTTGAAAATCATCCTTCGACACACCTTCTGTTTGCGAAGCTGGAGCTTGGGGAACCAGGGGTTGATTAATCGGGGGTCGATAAATTTGGCTTTGGTTGTAATTAGTCCCCCGGTTTTGGTTATTTCCTTGATTTTGTTGAACGGGAGGAAAACCGGGAGGTCGAATTTGATTAGCAATCGGGGCACGGTAAACGGCATTTCCTTGGTTGTAGTTAGTTGCGGCAGCTTGGGAAACATACTCTTGAATATTGTCACGATAAACGTTGCCATCGGTGGCGGGACAATTTCGGTAAGAATGAGCACCACCGCAAGTTACACAACTTTCCTCGACCGCTTTTACGGGAGCGGGAGCTTGGGTTTGGTTTTTCTTATCGAGAAGTAAAGCTTTCACCATATCTTTAAGTTCGGCAACATCGGGAGAAATACCGGGGGTGGAAGAGCTCGAACTCACTTTGGCAACAACCGGTTTGTTACGTGAATTACGAACTTTGGATTTGCTCTCGATGATTCTTAGGCAATCACGGGGCATTTTATCCAAAAAGTTACCACCCGCGGCGGAATTCAACGAATCTTGATCATTAGAGTTCAAAGCATTATAGAAAGTATCGAGTTGATGTAACTCCGAAAATCCATGATGTGGGCATGCCCGAAGAAGATCATTGAATCGGTCCCATGCCTCGTAAAAAGTTTCATCAAATCGTTGTTGAAATCTCGTGATTTCATTTCTAAGATTTGTTGTTTTGGAAGGAGGGAAGAATTTGTTGATGAATTTCGAAACAAGATCATCCTATGTAAGAATCGATCGAGGGGGTTCTTTTTCAAGCCAAATCCGGAAGGCACCCTCGAGGGAAAATGGGAAAAGCATAAGCTTTACCGACGTACTCGGGACGTTCGGGAACTTCATCGTAGAAGTGATCTTGTTGAAATAACGGATGTGAGCATGAGGGTCTTCTTTGTCATGTCCAAAAAATTATTTGTTTTGAACGAGGGTAAGCAATCCGTGCTTGAGTTCAAAGTTGTCTGCGGTGATCTCGGGAACAACGATGGCATCCTCGTAACCCTCAGTGGGTGCTTCGAGCAATTGAGCCATAGTATGATTATCGGCCATCGTAACTATGGGAGGAGCTTGATTTTCAATTGGTTCCACAAGATTAAATGGTTCAACAAAAATAGTGTTGACTTGTTGTTGTTGACGGTTAAAATAACGAGATTGAGAACGAGTGCGCATGCACTAAAATGTAACAAGAAAATTTATACTAATTTTTTTTCTTTTATTTTTATATATATATATTTTTTGGTTTTTCAACAATGTATTCACAATATATTTTAATAACGGACAATGAGATATGACACTTAAACCTAATAATCAACTCACTTCTCGGTAACTCTTCAAAGAGAAAAAAGCACAAAGGAGCGGAGGAGTAGGAAAGCGCGAAGCTATTAAAAACCTTTCTCCTTTTGGGTCGTAGTTCCTAGGAAAAACCCGCTTTATACACCTCTTATAGTTTGTTTAACTTTCGAAGGTGAACCGTACCCCGCGAGAGACACAAAAAGTAAGTTTTTGATCTTCGGTTCGGAAACTTATTAACGATAATACTTCAATTGAAAGTATTATATTGATGGTGAATTTTTTTTTTTTTTTATGGACAATGTTTTTAAATTTTTATTATTATATATATACTAATAAAAGAAAAATCTTTTTGTATATATTTTTTTATATATGAAAATAAATAAAATAACTTCACACGGAAGGATCTTCAAACACAAATTGTCAAACGGCTCAACAATCGTATACAATCCTCCCCGGCAGCGGCGCCAAAAATTGACAAACTCTTGATCAACCCTTTTTAAATATATATATAAATAAATATAAAATATACTTATAAATATATATAATATAAGGATAAGAATCAAAAATATCAATTGTAGTAAACCGGGAGTATGATTCCCGGGTCGTTATCCCCAACGAGGAATGCAATTGAAAGTCGAGAGTCGTTTTGATAATCGATGCTTGAATGGAACAAAGATTTAGATTGGTTTTCTAAGACTACGGGAAAATTAAGGCAAACACTTAAAAACAATTAAGGCAAAACTAATTTAACTAAAAACGCAAACCGGGAATCCTAAAACGTGACTTAAAAACCCTAAATTATCAAAATTAAGTTCTAAAATGATCTTTTTGGCTTTTATAAGTCCTAATTAACTAAAAGATAAGAACTAAGAAAAATAGACCAAAAACTAAAAAATTAGGGCTTAAAAACACTAAAAATGTTAACGTGATTTAATCCCGCTCTTTAAAAAATTAAATTTTGCAATTTTAACCCTACAAAAGCAAATCTAATTTTCCTAAGTTCTAAATATTAAAAGAAAATTTTCTAAAAAAGAATTATATTTTTTTGACTTTTTTATAATTTTTTATGAATTAAAAACGATTTTAATAAAATTAAATGTTTAAAAATACTAAACTATTTGTAAAAAATCTGAAAAAATTAACAAAAGTAGCTTGAACAATAAAGAATCTAATAAAAATAAGCTGGAGAAAAACAGCTTATCAAATAAGCTGTGAAATAAGCTAAAAACGACTTATAAGCCAAAAAAGCTAAAACTACTATAAAAGATTAATTTTGCAAAGTTAAACCGAAAAAGACCCAAGGGCGAGTGGTAGTGTGTGTTGTGTATAAAATGTTTGGTTGAATTGGGGTAGAGGTCTCGGGTTCGAGTCCTGCTCACCCTTGGCTTCCCCCAATTCCCAAATGTTTTTTACATGCCATTTTTTTACAACTTTTTAAAAGGCTAAAAAAATAAGCAACTACAATAAGCTAGAATGACAGAATAATCAAAAAGCTATAAAACTTAAAAATTTTAAGCTAAAATGCAAATAAACCCAAATAAGCTCTAAACTAAAGAAAAATAAGCTAAAATGACTTAAACTAACCTAATAAGCTATACTAAACCTAAATTAAGCAAATGCAATAAGCAAATAAACATAAATAAACAAATTAGCTTTTTGGCCAAAACTGTTAACCAAACAGCCTAAGGGGACTTTTCTAGCTTATTTTTAAGCTATGAAACAGACCCTTATGGCTTAGTGGCTTATACCACTAAAAAGATTGGTCAAAAAGCTACAATAAGCAACAATGAAAAAGCAGTTAGAAATTTAAATAAGCACTTAAAAATCTTCATGAAAAAGCTATCTCACACTGTTTTGACACTTAGACGAATTTTTGCAAACTTTTGTAATCTTAACAAAACACCAATTTGAGCTTAAAAATAAGCACTCAAACAGATCCTTATGACTGTATAACCTACAAACAGATTAAATTTAGACCTCAAAGAACAAGAATCAATAATCAAAAACCATTTTAAAATTCAGAATAAGCTATAAAAAGCAAATGAAAAAGCATTTTCTCAAATGTTTTCAACACTTAGCAATTTTGACAGCTTTGGCAAAAACTTAAAACAACAATGTAGCCTTTTAGACTATGATTCTAACCTGTTTTTAACACTTGCACAAACTCAAAAACATCACAAAACAACAAGATTCAAAGTTCTAATCAAATAAGCATAGATAACATAAATAAGCAACAAAAAGCATAAATAAGCAAGAAATAAGCAGTGCTACAGTGAAATAAGCCAAGACTTAAAAAGAAAGAACTTACAAAACCCTTGCTTAAACAGGGCAAACAAATGCTCTTAAGAGCTTATCTACAAGCTCTAGCTTATCAAAGATAAGCTAGTAGTGTCCATAAGCCCATCCAAATTTGGCTTATCATCCATTAAGCTGTGGTATTTGAGGGTGATGTTTTTTTTTGTAAAATTTTCTTAAATACCTTATATACAAATGAAGACAGATTTAACAATATGCTTAAATAAGTTCTTATAAAAAGCTTATGCAAGATTCTTGATGGCTTTTTTGAACACAAATGAGTAAAACAGTTTTTAAACTAAAACTTGAAATTTCATTAATAAAAACATTACAATATTTAAAAGGTTACAATAAAAATTAACTAGGTGAAAAACTTAAACTAAAAACTAACTGCCACAAGGGCTTACAAGTGAGCTCTATTTATACTAATCAAAAGAAGATTCTAGGAGTGTGCTTTCTTTGTGAGAGCTCTTGCAGGTGTGTTTGTTGTGTGAGAGTCTTCAAAGAGTCATCTTAGCCATTGAAATTGAGTAGTGTCCATGTCATGTCATCGTAGCCCTTCATCTCTTGTCTTGATCCTTGGACGAATGAGGATGCAAGGGATTGCCAAGGTGGAATTTTGGTGGGATAAGGTGTGTAAAGGTGTTGGTCGACATAGGGGAGAAGAAAGGGGGATGATGTCTTGTCTGGTAGTGAGGACAGGACACAAGAAGATGATGAATAGTGTTCCCGCAATTTTTGAAAGATTGGAAAGATGGCAAGAATGGTCCCTGAGGTTATATAAATGTATTGCAATCATAGTCCTTGAGTTTTGAAATTTTGGTCCTTGAGGTTTGGGTTGGGTTTGCACCGTAAGTGGACTAACGGGGTTAAGTTTAAAAGGGTAAGGGAAAACAGGAGTTATAAGGGTGTTGGTTTGGTTTGGGCTCATTGTTGTTGGACCGGGTATGGTTTAAACGGACATGGGCCTTTTAGTTTTTATAAGGTTTATGGCTTATAAAGCATAAGTGTATAAGTGGGCTGACCCGGGCCCACTAGGTGGGTACGGGTGGGCCCACTTTTGGCAATTTAGGTTTTCGGGTTTGGTTTTCGATGCTCTTTCCAATGCCACTTCCCGGGGTTGACTTTGACTTTGACTTTTTTGTTGACTTTGACTTTGTCTTTTTGACTTCTCACGGTCTTTCCGTTCTCGTGCTCGGTTTTGTCGTTTTGGCTTCGATTTTTGTCCTTTTCTTGGATATCCGTTACCTACATAATACAAATGCAAAACATACAAATACAATGTATTTTTGGTACGTTTTTAGTCATTTAAGTCCGGTTTTAGTGGTCAAAGGTATGTGTAATTAAACACATACCAAAATCCCCCATACTAAGATATTGTCGTGCCCTCACGCAATGCTATAAGTAAGCACTTAGAAAACTAAGAATCTCGATCCCCCTCGACTAATTACCTCGAAAAGTAGCTAAGTGTTCATCGAGGGGAATTAAAGAATCCAGAGTTTAGAGAAGCCCCCGTTTTTACCATCCTTAAAGATATACACTTATTCCTACTAATATTTTTGTATTTTTCCTTTTTTTAGCAACTAACTAATCTGACTTTCGTTATTTTCATAACTGTTAGGGATCATAAAACAAGATGCATTTCGATCCGAAAATGCCCCAAAAAGGATAGATTCATCGTCCCCGACTTTTCACTCGTCCCAAACCGAGCTTAAAACGAAATCACCGTTAAATATCTGTTAAGATGCTAACACTTCTCATATTTGCAACTTGTGAACTTTTCACTCCCGGCAATTATTATATCTTAGGTGAATGTGCTATTTTGAATTTCAACCATGGAACTATGGATCAACGTTCGTTGCAAATTTCTATGCTTCAACCGTATCCACCCGGAATAAAGAGTTTTGAAGGCGAGATCATCCATGTAGCGACTTTCGCTTGGCACACTCCCAACCTTTGCGGCTAAGTGACAGGCTTTTGACACCGTCCCCAACAGAGACTAAGTATCGGGATTCACAGGACCTTAGGTTTCAAAAACTCTTAGGTTTCCCGTATATACATAGCTTATTTAAAAACTTAAAATGAATTAGTCAAAGTTCAAAAGCATATTTGAATTTAACACAAAGAGATCTTACATTTATTAATTCATACTTAATATTAAACATAACATTAATGCAATTGTAACCCTCGACCTTTTAGAAGGCTGCAACATCGGTTGTGAGCCGGCAAGATGCAGCAAACTTTTATCAGTCTCGGATTTTATTCTTACTATGGCTTTCTTAGAAGGTTGTAACATCGGTTGTGAGACCGGCAAGATCAGGCAAACTTTTATCAGCCCACAGTTTATAATTATTACTTATCATTCTTTTTTTCCATTTTTCATCATTTTTTTCATTTTTTTTTCATTTCATTTTGATTATAGAAGAAGTACTCTTACTATGGGCTTTTTTTTCCATTTTATTTTGTTTGATTTAAGTTTTAAACTCCAAAAATAGCACGTATTATTAGTCCGGATTATGAGCTTATAGGAGAAAAAAAGCCAACAAAATACATATATTGAGGGCTCTTAAGTATTTCGCAAATAATCCATTTGGAGGGGGTGGTTTTTAAAAGCATCAACTCATACTTAACACTATCATTTTTTCCGCTCGTTCGCAAATCTCTCGCGAACGCTTAGTCTAAAAGTTAAGGAACAAGCCTATAGCTCAACCCTCTCGATTCGAGGTCAAAATTTATTCTTAATTCTAACCCAGTAAGGAAAGTCAAATATTAATGACAAAAACATTTATTTTTTTTAATTTTTTAAATTTTTTTTTGAAATTTTGGTGGTAAAAATAGGATTACGTAAAAACAACGACTGTAACCCAATCAAATCGATAGATCCTGCCCCCATACTAGGATATAAACATTTCCTCAATGTTTTAAGAATGGGTCTCTACGTAAATCCTAACTGTTTTATTTAAGTATGCTTAAAGATAAACGTTAGTTTTCGATGTAAGATTAGGATATTGGATTTCCCAAATGAAGCTGAGGATTTGAAGCTCGAGTAATCGAAGGACAAAAACCGCGAGCACGAGGCTTCAAAAATCGGGGACAATCCTGACAATCACAAAAACACAAAGCAAACCGAGAATGGAAATAAAGAGGCACACCTCCTCAGACAACAGAAGAAACACTAATCCATTACTACATTAAGATAACTCGGATAAGCATGGTTGCCTCCCGACGAAGCCTTTGTTTAGGGTCACTAACTTGACCCAAACCCCGAATTCATTGGAACCTATGGGGAAGGTTATGGAGTATCCTGGACAACCATTTGTGGTACGTCCGCCATTCTTAAAGTAGTTGCTTTATTCTATAACCATTCACCTTGAAGTTTGGGTGCCCAGAGTTTTGGGATAAACTCGACGGTGTCCATAATGGAAAAAATGGAGCAATGGTGAACGGTCCGGACCAACGGGGATTAGTTAATGCCTGAGAACAATCTTCAAGTCTAGAGTTAAAGATGAGGGCCTTGATCACACGACTTGAAGAATACGGTTTTTGATCTTTTGTAGTCATGGATCCTCTTTGATTTTCTCTTATAGATTAAAGGGGTTCTCATAGGTGCATGATCACGAAGTTCGTTTAATTCATTGAGTTAAACTTTGCGGTGATCACCCGCGGTCTCAAGGTCAAAGATTTGGCATGCTTCAAGGCCTAGTAGGCTTTGTGCTCGGAAGCTCGATCGTTAGAGGCACACCAGACTGACAAATGGCTTTCCGTACACGAGCTTGTAAGGATACACCCAATGGGTGTTTTGTAAGGCGGTACGAGCTTGTATGGAGTACACCCGATGGGTGTTTTGTAAGCGGTACGGAAGGCCCAAAGTGCATCATCTAGTTTATCCGACCAAGATGCACGGTTCTCGCCCACGGTCCTTTCAAGAATTCGTTTCAAGCCACGATTGGATACCTCAACTTGCCCACTTGTTTGTGGGTGATACGCGGTGGAGAGACGGTGAGTAACTCCGTATTTAAGCATGACCTTTGCAAACTGGTCATTGCAAAAATAGGTTCCGTGATCACTTATGATAGCACGAGGGGCACCGAATCGGGCGAAGAGAGATTTAAGAAATTTGCAAACAACTCGGGCGTCATTGGTGGGGAGCGCTTTCGCTTCAACCCATTTTGACAAATAGTCGACCGCCACGAGTATGTATTTGTTCCCTCGTGAAGACGGGAACGGCCCCATGAAATCGATGCCCCACACGTCAAAGATTTCGCAAACTTGGATGGAATTTTGAGGCATTTCATCACGCTGCGAAATTTTTCCTTGACGCTGACAAGTGTCACATCGGGTGACCAAGTCATGGGCATCTCGGTAAATCGTGGGCCAATAAAATCCTGAGGCAAAAACTTTTTTGGCGGTGTAGTTGGCACGGTAATGTCCCCCGGTGGGTCCACTATGGCAAGCTCTGAGGATGTCAACAACTTCTTTGCCTGTAACACACCGCCGGATCATTTGATCCGCACATATTTTGAACAAATAGGGGTCGTCCCAAAAGTATTGTTTAACATCCTTGAAAAACTTGTTCTTTTGTTGGGATGACATCCCTTTAACAATGAAATTCCCCGCGTGGTAATTTGCATAATCGGCAAACCACAGGGTACTTGAGTCACCACTAAAAGTCACCATATTAAGTGTCTCGAGGGGAAACTTTTCATTTATCTCCTTTGGGTCGAGCACATTTTCGTAAGGATTTTCTAATCGGGAAAGATGATCAGCCGCGAGATTCTCGGCTCCTTTTGTGTCAATTACTTTAAATTTGAACTCTTGAAGGAGGAGTACCCACCGGAGCAATCTCGCCTTGGAATCTTTTTTAGCAAATAGATATTTGAGGGCGGAGTGATCCGTATACAATATGCTTTTGTTCAAGATGAGGTAAGATCGGAATTTTTCGAAGGCATACACCACGGCTAACATTTCTTTCTCCGTCGTAGTGTAATGCGATTCCGCCTCGTTCATTGTTTTACTAGCATAGTGTATAGGCCTAAAGTGTTTTTCATGACGTTGCCCTAAGACTGCACCTATGGCAAAGTCGCTTGCATCGCACATAAGCTCAAAGGGTAGGTCCCAGTCGGGGGCAATCAAGATTGGAGCTTCGGTAAGTTTTTTCTTTAACGTTTCAAAAGCTTGAATACATTCATCGGAGAAGATGAACGGAGTATTTTTCTCAAGAAGATGAGTCATCGGTCGGGAAATTTTGGAAAAATCCTTAATGAACCGTCGGTAGAAACTGGCATGACCGAGAAAACTCCGAACACCCTTGATGGTGGTGGGATGAGGTAACTTAGCAATCACATCGACTTTGGCTTTATCGACCTCAATCCTATTTTTGGAAATCTTATGGCCAAGGACAATGCCTTCCTTAACCATAAAATGACTCTTTTCCCAATTTAGACAAAGATTGGTGTCTTCACACCTTTTGAGCATCTTGTCCACACGAGAGAGGCAATTTCCGAATGAATTCCCAAAGACCGAGAAGTCGTCCATGAAGACTTCCATCGTTTTTTCGATCATATCATGAAAGATAGCCATCATACACCTTTGGAACGTGCCCGGTGCATTGCATAAGCCGAAAGGCATGCGACGGTAGGCGAACGTTCCAAAGTAACCCGAGAAACCATCGAGAAAAAAATAGTACTCGTTTCCCGCTAATCTCTCGAGCATTTGATCCATAAACGGCAATAGTACTCGTTTCACGCTAATCGCTCGGCATTTGATCCATAACGGTAGTGGAAAAAGTGGTTTTTACGGCACGTGGATTCATTTAAATTTTCGTTAGTCAATGCATACACGCCATCCCGTAAACACATCGAACCAGGAATTAAACTCGTTTTTCTTCATTTTAACAACGGGTACAAAGCACCTTTTTTCGGTACCCAATGTCCGGGGCTTACCAAGGAACTATCACGAGATAGGGTAAATTATCGGCGTCAAGAGTTTTTCAACCACCTTTTTGATGACATCGTGGATCTTTGGATTCACCCGTATTTGGTGTTGAACTGCCGGTTTGTAGTCCTCTTCCATAAGAATCTTGTGAGTATAAAATTCCGGGTTAATACCCTTGATGTCGGAGAGTTTCCAAGCGATGGCTCGCTTGTGTGACTTCAAAACCTTTATGAGAGTGGCTTTTTTCTCAACACTCAAGTCTTTAGCAATTATGATGGGCAACTTGTTGTCACCTTTCAAAAATGCGTATTCGAGATGAGGGGGTAAGTCCTTGAGTTTGACTTCGGGAGGTTCATCAATTGAAGATTTATCATTCTTAGCTTCACAAACTTTAAGTTCTTTTCGAATTTCAGGCAAATAGTTTCCTTTAGTGGGAGGGGGTAATGATGGATCATCATTGAGAAATGATTCAAGAAGAAGAATATCCCCCTCCGGGTCATAGTAAGTCATCAACTTCCGGTGAAGTCGGATCATCTTCAAGAGCGAGGAAAGTATCGACTTCCTCGAGAAGAAAATCACTATCCCCGAAGGGAGTGAGAGTCGGAGAAGAGGTAGAAACGATCGGGTCATAATAAGGAGTGGGATTGTCACTTGCGATCACATCAGAGAAACCGAGAACTTCTTAAGAATACTCCTCACAAGCCATTTCAATGACGTCAATTCGGTTAACCGTCATATCATCGTAATTAGAGGAGTATCTTGAAGTTTGGTCAAAATTGAATGTTACGGCTTCTTTTCCAACACAAAGAGTTAATTCTCCTTCGTAAACATCAATCAAAGCACGTCCGGTCTTTAAGAAGGATCTTCCGAGAATTAGGGGGACTCGGGGATCGGCATCAAAGTCTACGACTACAAAGTCGGCTAGGAATTTGAACTTTCCTACTTTAAGATAGACATCTTCAGCGATACCGATCGGTTGGGTAATCGAACGGTCCGCAAGTTCAAGAGTCATACAAGTAGGAGTGAGCTCTGGAAGAGAAAGTTTTTTCCACACGGATAATGGCATGAGATTTATGCTAGCGCCAAGATCGGCCAAGGCTAAGCATTCATCCATTCCGGGAAAATCACACGGTATGAGAAATTTGCCGGGGTCTCCAAGTTTTTCGGGTAACTTGTTGAGGATAACCGCCGAGCAATGCTCATTCAAAGGAGTTCTAGCCATTTCACTTAATTTTTCTTTGTTTCCGATTAAGGCTTTAAGAGTCGAGGCAAATTTTGGCATAAGAATCAAAGCATCCGTGAGGCTAATTTCGAAACTCAAATCTTTAAAGATTTCATAGAATTTCTCAATTTGGTCGTTAGCTTTTTCACGGCGCCTTTCATCATTACGTCTCGAAGGATATGGAATTGACGATTTCAAGTTAGGCATCGGAGCACTAACGGGAGTAACAGCGGGCTCAGAATTTGGTACTTGAGGTTGAACTTGGACAACCGGAGGTTGGACGTCTTTGGTACTTCCATTATTAGTAGGAGGCACCGTGTCCTTTGTCACCTCGGTTTCACGTTCCACTACTTTAGGAGGAGAAGAAGAAGTAGTAGGAATCGTGGGTCCTTGATAAGCAACACCGCTTCGGGTGGTAATACCCTTCAAATCTACCTTCGGGTTAGTAATGGTATTACTAGGGAGTGTCCCTGAACCTGAAGTAGAAGCGGTATTGGAATTCACAAACTTGGAAAGCATGTCCGTTAAATTGGTCATTTGATTTTGCAAGTTTTGGTTTTGGTCTTGCATGTTTCTCATAACCGCATCATTAGCTTTGACGTAGCTTTCAAAATCGGTCTTTGTCACACCTTGTGTTTGAGGAGCCGGAGCTTGGTAAGGTGGAGCTTGGTGAACCGGGGGTTGATTAATCGGAGGTCGATAAATTTGGCTTTGGTTGTAATTAGTCCCCCGGTTTTGGTTGTAACGGTTTTGGTTATTTCCTTGGTTTTGAACGGGAGGAAAACCGGGAGGTCGAATTTGATTAGCAATCGGGGCTCGGTAACCGGTATTTCCTTGATTGAAATTAGCTGCGGCGGCTTGGGAAACATATTCTTGAATATTGTCACGATAAACGTTGCCATCGGTGGCGGGACAATTTCGGTAAGAATGAGCTCCACCGCAAGTAACACAACTTTCCTCGACCGCTTTTACGGGAGCGGGAGCTTGGTTTTGATTTTTCTTATCGAGAAGTAAAGCTTTCACCATATCTTTAAGTTCGGCAACATCGGGAGAAATACCGGGGGTGGAAGAGCTCGAACTCACTTTGGCAACAACCGGTTTGTTACGTGAATTACGAACTTTGGATTTGCTCTCAATGATTCTTAGGCAATCTCGGGGCATTTTATCCAAAAAGTTACCACCCGCGGCGGAATTCAATGAATCTTGATCATTAGAGTTCAATGTGACAACTGGCAATTTTTGGAATTTTAAATGACTATTTTACCCTTTGACTTTTCGGGTCTGACTTAACTTTTTGACTTTCGATCTTTTATTATCACATAAAAACGATTACCGCGTAACCAGTAATTTTTCGGAACATATTTAAATACTAAATCATATTTATTGTTACATATCTCTCATGTGAAAAGTTATTTTTAACTTATTTGACTTGAAAACGAGAAGATATATGTTATTCCTAAGCCGACTTATCAAAAACGACCTGCTAAATCATGTTTTCACGACGCGGACTCTAAAGCAATTTGACATAAAACGTCATTCCGAACAACTTTTCAGTTTTACCCGAGACATGAAACCAAGCAGAAAATGACTAAAATAGCCTCGCAAAGTTTTGAACACCGCACGCAACGTGTACTGACACAAAAATAATTAAATTTATATTTAATTATCACTTTTTATTAAATAAAAATATTTAATAAATTATTTTACATTTTATTCAAAAAAAATGTTTGTTTAAAAATGCGAATGCAAATTAAAGTTTTATTTCTACGGACAACGCTTACCCATGATAACCAAATAAATAATGAACATTTTAAAAATATTTTATAAAAACATTTATAAAATATAGTCAAGTAAATACTCATTTTCATGAGAAAAACTATTTTACACGCAATGGTAGGAATTTCTAGTCATCGATCAATTGTTATCTTGGCAACACAATACCCACTAAACTCAACTAATGCACAGCTTATACATGTTCACCATAGTTTCGTATTATGTGTTCGACATACATGCTTTTTCTTTTATCACTGTGACAATTAGAGGTGTAAGGGTGTCATATTTTGACTGAGTGGAAACATTAGACCTTTTATTATTTACATTTTTTCTTTCTATTTCAAAATATGTTATAAGCACATATTATAGATGTGATAAAGGTATTCATTAATTATTCTATGAGTAAAGGTATACACCAAGTTTTTAGTCGACAACACATGCACATAGCATGCTTTGCTCAAGTCCCAAAGTTTTTAGGCTAATGCTTTGACCCAACATGAAAATAGTCTTTAGCTTACTGTTTATTTTGAGATTCACCCACGCATGCTTGGGGTCAAATCCAACAGTGTTTTCTACATAATTGTGCAACATCCAATCTCCTTGTACCTAACACGTCATTTTTCGAAGTACTCACATGGTCATTATATATATTTTGCTTCAGGCATGTGAACATGGGCATGAATTCAATATTAAACGCATACATACATATATACAAAGAGTTTGGCTGCAACATGAAAACATACATATATAGTTCTATCAATTTGTCATGCTTATGGCGTTAGAGAACATACATACCTGGATCACCACAACAACAATAAGAGAAAGAGTGTCGCCTCTCATTATTCTTCGTTCGAAAGCATCACCCAAACACCACTACATCAACAAGCTAAAACCATCCTCCACATAACATACATTTAGCACCTCAAGAAAAATAGTGAATGAGAGTAAATGAGTGCGAACGGTTAAAGTGTTACGTTTTGTTTTCAATTTTCTGACGAGCTGCTAGGTTGACGGGAAATGGTACGGTTCCAGGGGGTGGAACAAAGTGGTATTAAAAGGTTGTTTCGGCAACGCATACGACTAAAGTAATTAATGGCTCAAGGATCTTGGCAAGCTCCTTGTTTCTGACGACTAAAGTTCCACCATAATTTCCGGCGACCTTGGATTGGGTTTTATAATCCGTTCGTACTACACCATGTAGGTAACTAGTCATAATATTTTCTCATAATGATAGCCTGGTTAGGAATAGTAAGTTGTTGATGCCATTTTTATTAACGTTGTCGAATACGTAGACGTTGCGTTACATTAAAGCTATCATGCGAAGAAGACAACTAAAACATATTGGATATATAAATAAATATAAAGAAAAGAAGAAAACAAAGACATCAGTACTTGTGTTTTGCCATTGGAGTAAATTTGTTGTATTTACATAATAGACCCTCAAATCTTGGCAGTTGTCATAATTTAACCTTGAAGTTACTAATGGTTAAGTGTTTAAGTCATTAGTATGGTTGTCTATATATATGATCAAGAAAAGTAACTATAGGCGTACTTGATATTTAGACAATGGGTTTGATCAATTTAACAATTTTTATAAAGCTAGCATGTACATCAATGATACTGTATCACGTGGGATTGAATATAAATTTAATATTTACATTTTAACCCCTAATTTATAAAGCTATTTACAAATAAATATTATAGAATTTTAAAATAACACTTTTTGCCCCTATCCATTATATGCTCTTCAAATCTAGTCCAAAATATTAGTCTAATTATTTTTTTGTTAATGTAATTATGTTTATAAGATGTATGTCTCAAATGTTATGATCAATCTAATTATCTAGAATTATATGTAAACATAGACATCCGATTATAAATAATACACAATTAACATCTAAGATATATTATAGGTGACCTAACTAGTTGTCATTTTCTTTCTTTTACCCGAGCATATCATTTAGAATTTTATAAGTACTGTTACTTGTATTAGGTCACGTCTAGTGAGGTATAAATCCAAGAGTTACTTTTGGAGGTGCTCATTGTGCTCATTCTTGTACCCATGCTTTAATCATTAAGGTGAGTTTATAGCCTCATGTTTTACTTGTTTTACATATATTTTTGGGGTGAGAACATACTTGTTTACAAATTCATTTACATGGACGATTACATACGTATTTACAAATTCATTTACATGGTTGATTACATATGTGTTTACATGAATGTTTACAAACTCGTTTACATACTCATTTACATATCTCGTGATGAGATACATCACTAGTTTTCACTTATGGATACTACAACTTTGTTTTCATTCTAATGATTAGGGATTAGCTTAAGTTGCATGAACTGCTAATTACTCGGAGGGTAACCGTGAATGTTATAAGATAGATCTATTGGGGTTGACATCCCCGTTCGGGTGACTAGCTATCACTGGAAATGAACGTTATACCATGTCGTTACATTGAACTACATTTGCATGAACATTTACTTTGATTGTCTGAAATTGATTGGCATTCATTGGGATATGATATGTGTGAAAACACATATCCTTTTTATATCAAAAATGTCCCATAAAAGACAAAATTGTGCTTAAAATGCTTGTATATTGTTTGTTTTGTCTTTGTGATTGTGTAGGTATGGATATTGCAAAAATCTCAAGAAAATGGTCAAATCCGGACAAACACGAACACGTGAACGGAAGAGCACACAAAGAGCCAGGAGAATGCTATCAAAGGTCAACTAAAGTCAACCCATGGTCAACTCTAGTCAAACTTTGGTCAAACTTAGTCAAATCACTAAAAGACAAAATCCTATATTTCCCAAAACAGACCCTCATTTTAACCAAAATTACCAACTTGGTCCTTAACCCTAAAACGGGTGTCATTATCCTTATTTTACCCAAAACCCATTTAAATAGCCCAAGCCCAAAACCTAACCTGTGGCCCACTCCCTTTGTCCAAGTCAACGAGCCCAAAACCCCCACCCAGTCAAACACCCCTTTCAGTAAATTAAAATGGCGCCAAAAATGGTTGTTATTGTTTATCTCCTTCCTCCCATTTACCCTCCCATCAAATCAAAGGGGTAATTCCAATTAAGTGCGTGGCTCAACAATTCAAGTAACAAGGAATGAGTGGGCAGAGTAAAACGTCAAAAGAGCCTCTTATTGGTCAATCCCCACAAAGGGAATGCCACGTGGATTGTGAGAAAACACACAAGGATGCAAGATTTTTACACTAAATCACATGGAAAAGAAGCACAAGTGTCACATCACGGATTACCACGCTGGCAATCCGTGTGATCATCAAGTTAATCCAAGGGCCAAGATTAGAGTACCAATGATTGAAAGGAATGAATGGACGAGATTAAGAGGAGCATATAACTGAATCAGGACCTAGAAGCTTCTCATCACAGCTATAAATATAAGCTCACTCCTCACATAGAATTATCTTTTCTTTTCCTGTTTTTTTTAGTTAAAAAAAAGCTTTTGTAATTTTCAGTTAAAATGTTTTAGCTTAATGTTTGTTTGATGTAATTTCCTTTTTCAATATTGTAAGCAGTTTTTCATTAATAGAATTCGAATTTTATCTTACTTTTCTAAAGCTCACTTTTACTCAAACTGTGTCTAATAAGCTAGTAATGTTACATAAGCTTCTCATAAACTCAGATCAAGCTCTTTGAGTCTCTAAGCTCAAATTGAGCTATTAATAAGCTCTTAATATACTTAAATCTAAAAATCAGCTTAATACCTCGGCTTATTGGATTTTGAGCTTTTTGGAAGATGAGCTAACCATGGAAGAGCTCATAAGGATTTTTACTGGCTTATTCTTAATAAGTCAGAGCTTGTAGACAGCTCATTAGAGCCTTTGATGCCTTTGTTTAGCTAAGGCTCTAGTAAGTTTTCATTTAGTTTTACTGTCTTAATTTTCTAGTTTAATTCTGCTTATTATGCTTATTAGTTTGCTTATTAGTAGTTAAACCTGTCTTATTATGCTTATGAATGTTGTTGCTTATTTGTTTTCATAATTATAATGCTTAGATCTTAGTTTTTTTCATAATCTATCACAAATCATGGAAAAACCAAAAATATAAGTAGCTTAGTTAGTAGCTTATTAGTTCTGGCTTATTTGCTCTTTGTTATTTTCTTATCATAGTTGTCTTAAGCTACTTGTTATTTTTTTTTTTTTTTTTTTTTTTTTTATTTTTTTTATTTATTTTTTTTTTTTTTTTTTTTTTTTTTTTTTTTATTTTTTTTTTTTTTTTTTTTTTTTTTTTTTTTTTTTTTTTTTATTTTTATCTGGTAATTAGGATTTGAGCTTTAAATTTCTATTTCATTAGATAAAATGGAATGGATCATAGTTAAAGGGGTGTTTGGGTCAGCAACACTAACCATAGGTTAGTGCTGTTTATAGCTTCTTAGTCTTTTGTGTTGGTATTAAAACTCAAATTTAGGATTGTTTAAGCTGTTTTTATAAGTTAGAATTAAGTTAGTTGAGTTTTCAGTAGTTAATAGCTTATTAGTTCAAACCTGTTAATTAGAATTTGAATTATTAGCTTAGATCAGTTCTAGCTTTTGCATTTACTTAATTTACATTTAGACTTGTGTTTTAAGAGTGTTAGAAATATAATCTTAGGTGTGCATTGATAGGGTTTTAGATTTAGTTCATTAGCAGGTCTAGTGCATTAGCAGTTTTAGACTGCAAACAGCCTTTTTATTCATCAAATTTCAGCAAGATAAGGTAGATTTTAGATTCTGATTTTCAGCATACAATTATGTTTTTGGTTATAGATTATATGTTTTAAATCAGTTTTCAATTTTAAGCTCTTTAGTCCATTTGTTTTTAAGCTCAAATTAGAGCTTGTGTCTTCTCATTTCAAACTAAAGATAGCATAAGCTGTCTGAACTGTCTGTTTTTAGTCTTCTTTTCCAATGAGCTCTAGAACCTCCCCCAATTTACAAAAATTAGTTTAAGAAGCGTTTTTTCAAGTAGTCTTTAAGCTAGTTTTTTTAGAAAAGCCAAGTTTCATTTCATGAAAAGCTCATTTGGTTGCTTAATATTAAGCTCAAAATCTGTCTAAGGGACTATTTGGTTTTAAGTTTCTAAAAGTGCTTATTTTGAATTTCTAGCTTATGGCTTGTTCTTTGTGCTTATTCTTGTTCATTTAGCTCTTTAGGTTAGTATTAGCTTATTAGTAGCTTAATTTGTCATAAACTTAGCTTATTGTGGTCTTTTAGATTAATAGTTTAAGAAAAATACCAAAAAGAAAATAGTTTAAGTGGCCTGTTAGTTTTCAGCTATTTATAGCTTATTGAGGGCTTTTCATTAATAAGTGTTTTTATTAATAGTGCTAATTTTTAACTTGTTTACAACTTTTCTTTTATAAGTTTTCAAAAATAAAAAAAGTGCAAAAAAAACCAAGCCTGGGACTTGAACACACGACCTTCGCCACACACACCCACACACTTACCACTTTGCTACAATAACTCATCCAGTATAGTTTCTTTTCATTTATTTGTTAAATACGTTTTAGACTTAATACTCATTAATAAGCCGTAGCTTAGTATTGCTTTTTCCCAGCTTATTATATAAGCTGGGCTTCTGATTTCATTTTTCCTAGATTCCTTGCATATTTCTAGACTTTTTGTGATTTTTCCACATTTTTCTCTTTATTAGTTTAGTTTTTATAATTTTTCTTAGATTTAAAGTTTCGAAAATACATAAAAAATAGAAAATTAACTTTTAAAAATACAAAAAAAATAGTTTTTAGTTTTAGAATAAATACTTTTCATTAAAATCATTTTTATCATTTTTAGATTTTTATTTTCACTTTTAAGCTTTTAAATTTAGTTTTAAAAATAGGAATTTAATATAAAAAAATAGTTAAAAATTGTTTTATGGGTTTTTATCATTTCTTAGATTTTTCTAGAATTAAAAATCATTTTTTAGAATTTCTAAGAATTTATTTGCTATTTTCTAGGATTTTTAATCATTATATTGTTCGGTTTATTCATAAAAAATTCAAAATATATACAAAAAAATAAATTTTCTTTTTCTTAAAATTATTTTTTATCTTTATTGTTGGTTTAGAAAATTTAATTTGCATCAATAGGATTAACATTTGTCCTTAGTGCTTATTTAGCGTTATTTTTTCGTGCCCTGTTATTTGTTTTCGTGCTTAATTGTGATTCATTTGCATTTTGTAATTTGTAGAAGTAGATTAATCAAACAATCAATCTTAGTCTCCTATTCAATCATTGTTCCGAACAACTATCGTTGGTTTCAATTTCACAAATCGTTGGGGAAATACGACCCGGGAATCATACTTCCTGGTTAATATACGTATTATAGTATATATATTTGTGGAAAATAAAAATAATTTTGTTTTCCTTTTTACCTTTGTCCTCAAGGGTAAGTTGGTAATTTTCCATCATATTATATTTGTTTTTACGTGTGGTGGTTAAACTGACGAATCAATTTTTGGCGGTTGTTGCCTTGGGGGATTTGTGATTAAGATTCCTTTTCGTTTGCGTTTTGTTGATCGTGATTTGAAGACCCCTTTGTTTGCGTAGTTTTGATTTTTGTTTAAAAATTCAAATAATACAAAAATATCATATATTATATAAAAGTAATAATCATATTTGCTTTTCTTTTATTAGTATAATTGATCATATGTAAAATCATATATATTATATAAATGTCCAAAATATAAAATAATTAAATAATAGATAACAAGGTGGGTAAACGAACTCCAACTTATTATACCTTCATATTGAGGTATTATCCATTTGTAAGTTCCACACTCGAATCAAAGATTTAAAAACATTACCATTTGTGTCATTGATGAGGAACTCGGCTCACATTAAATAAGTAAATATTTTATGAGGTACGTGTAGTAAGTTTGATTATTTGGTTCAAGTTGTCTATCTCGTTATCCGATAAAATAGATTGTTAAAAAAAAAATAAAAAAATTAGTATAAATTTTCTTTTTCTATTTTGTGCATGCACACTCGTTCTCAAACCCGCAACCTTAACCATCAACAACAAGCCTCATCAACTGTTGAAGAACCATTTAATTTAGAAGAACCTTTTGATAATCCGCCCCTAGTTCCGTTATGGCCGGATAACCGGACTATGGCGGAATGCTCAAAAAGCAGCCCACCGTGGGGTACGAGGATGCAATCGTAATTCCTGAAATCAATGCTAATTTTGAGTTGAAGCATGGTTTGATCAATCTTGTTCAAAACAAGCAGTTTTTCGGATATGATAAAGAGGATCCCGAGCACGTCAATTAAGCTTATGCTTTTTCCATTTTCTCTTGAAGGTTCAGCCCGGATTTGGCTAGAAAAAGAACCTCCTCGATCAATTTTGACGTGGGATGATCTTGTTTCAAAATTCATTAATCAATTCTTTCCTCCTTCAAAAACGACAAATCTTCGAAATGAAATCACGAGATTTCAACAAAGATTTGACGAATCGTTTTACGAGGCTTGGGATCGATTTAATGACCTTCTTCGAGCATGCCCACATCACGGATTTTCTGAATTACATCAGCTAGATACGTTTTACAATGCGTTGAATGCTAATGATCAAGATTCATTGAATTCTGCTGCGGGTGGAAACTTTTTGGATAAGATGCCTCGTGAATGCTTGAGAATTATCGAGAGTAAATCCAAGGTTCGTAATTCACGAAACAAGGCAGTCGTTGCCAAAGTGAGTTCGAATTCATCTACTCCCGGAATTTCACCAGATGTTGCTGCTCTTACAACCGAAGTTTCTGAACTTAAGAACATGATGAAGACTATGCTTGTCGAAAAGCAAAAAGCCCAAGCTCCCGCACCCGTAAAAGCGGTCGAGCAGAGTTGTGTAACTTGTGGAGGTGCTCATTCTTATAGAAATTGTCCAGCCACCGATGGCAACATTTATCAAGACAACATTCAAGAGTACGTTTCACAAGCTGCTGCAGCCAATTTTAATCAAGGAAATACAAATTCTAGACCTCCGATGGTTGCAAACCAAATCCGACCTCCTGGTTTTCCTCCGATTCAAAATAATCAAAACCGTTTCAATCAGAATCAAGGAAATAATTTCAACCAAAATCGAGGAACCAATTCCAATCAAAACCGTGGAAATAACTTCTACCAAGGACAAGTGTATCAACCTCCGACTAGTCAACCACCAGTTTACCAAGCTCAACCTTATCAAGCTCCTGCTCAGCAAGTGCAAGGTGTTTCAAAGACCGATTTTGAGAATTATGTCAAGGCTAATGATGCTGTATTGAGAAATATGCAAAATCAGGGCCAAGGTTTACAAAATCAAATAGCCAATTTAACAGACATGCTCTCCAAATTCGTGAATGCCAATACCGCTTCATCTTCGGGTACGGGAACTCTCCCAAGTAACACCGTTACTAACCCGAAGGAGGACTTGAAAGGTATTACCACTCGAAGTGGTGTTGCTTACAAAGGACCCACGATTCCTATTACTTCTTCTCCTAAAGTAATGGAACGTGAGACCGAGGTCACAAAGGACACGATGCCTCCTACTAATAACGGAAGCACCGAAGACGTCCAACCTCCGGTTGTCCCTGTTGTCCATCATGAATCAATCTCTGAGCCCGTAAATGCTCCCGTTAGTGCTTCAATGCCTAACCAAAAAGCATCAATTCCATTTCCTTCAAGAAGAAATGATGAAAGGCGTCGTGAAAAAGCTAACGACCAAATTGAGAAATTCTACGAAATCTTTAGAGATTTGAGTTTCGAAATTAGCTTTACGGATGCCTTGATGCTTATGCCAAAATTCGCCTCGACTCTAAAAACTTTAATCGAAAACAAAGAAAAGTTGAGTGAAATGGCTAGAACTCCATTGAACGAGAATTGCTCGGCGGTCATCCTCAACAAGTTACCGAAAAAACTTGGAGACCCTGGCCGATTTCTTATTCCATGTGAATTCTCCAGGATTAATACATGCAACGCCTTGGCCGATCTTGGCGCGAGCATTAATCTTATGCCATATTCCGTATGGAAAAATCTCTCTCTTCCCGAACTAACCCCGACTTGCATGACACTAGAACTAGCGGACCGTTCGATTTCTGAACCGATCGGTATCGCCGAAGATGTCTATGTAACGGTGGGAAAGTTCCAATTTCCAGCAGATTTCGTGGTCGTAGATTTTGAGCCAGACCCCCGAGTACCTTTAATTCTCGGGAGGAGTTTCTTAAAGACCAGTCGTGTATTGACAGATGTATACGAAGGTGAAATAACCCTTCGTGTTGGCAAAGAAGCCATCATATTTAATTTGGACCAAACTTCGAGATACACGGCTAATTACAATCATATGACGGCAAACCGAATTGAGGTCATTGATATGGCTTGTGAAGAATACTCTCAAGAAGTTCTTGGATTCTCAAATGTGATCTTGAGTGGCAATCCCACTCCTTACTATGATCCAATCATTTCTACTTCATCTCCGACTTTAACTCCATACTAACTCCTTTCGGGGATAGTGATTTTCACGCTGCACGAAAGAAAGGCCAATGCTTTTATAGCTATCGATACAAGGGCCAATTTCATTGAAATTGATGCTAGTTTTTTTGGTCTTACTATGATGCCGAGTTGACATTCTTATTCTGGAAGCACTTCTCAATAGTGAACCTTACGTCCTCTTCTGAATCATAAAGATATTATCCCCGTAATCCGGGAAAGAACTTTAAAGTTGTTAAGCTAAAACCGTTAAATCATTCAATTGACTAAGGGCCTCCCGAGGATGAACCAAGGACTTGCCACCTCTTTTAGAGTACGCATTTTTGGAAGACAACGACAAGTTTCCCGTCATAATGCAAAGACTTGAAGGATGAGGAAAAGGCCGCTCTTAACAAGTTCTAAAGTCCTAGCAAGCGACATCGCTTGGAAACTCTCCGATAACAAAGAGGTGTTTTATCCAGATTTTGTACTCCACAAAATCCATATTAAGTAGACTACGAACCAACAGTTCAGAGTCAAGTATGGTAAACCCAAGTGGATTTTTTGTAGAAAAGATTTTTGGGGATTTTATTTTCCACGAGGGGTTCCATCAAAAAATAAGAGGTTAAAAACTTCTTGACGTGCGGATTAAATTATCCGATCTCTGACAGTCCCATTGGTAAGCCCGGTACACAGTTTAACCAAAGAAGGTGGCAAACCGTCGTCAAGAATGATGATGACGAATTGATACCAACTTGATTGGTCACAGGGTGGAGAGTGTGCATTGACTATAGAAAGTTGAATGAAGCCACCCGAAAAGTCCATTTCCCATTTCCCTTCATGGATCAAATGCTCGAAAGACTCGTGGGAAAGCCAATACATGTTTCCTCATAGCTCTCGGTTTGACTTTCTGACTTCCTATTGACCCGAAGGATCAAGAGAAGACAACATTCACTTGCCCATACGGAACTTTTGCCTATCGCCGCATGCCTTTTGGGCTATGTAATGCACCAGGCACGTTTCAACGATGTATGATGGCAATCTTCCATGACATGATCGAAAAAACAATGGAAGTGTTCATGGATGACTTCTCGGTCTTCGGGGATTCTTTCTCTACATGCCTATCCCATTTGGAAAAAATGTTAAAACGGTGTGAAGACACCAATTTGTCCCTAAATTGGGAGAAAAGCCATTTTATGGTTAAAGAAGGCATTGTTCTTGGACACAAAATTTCTAAGTCAGGAATTGAGGTCGATCGTGCTAAAGTTGAAGTTATAGCCAAGCTCCCTCACCCGACTACTGTCAAAGGTGTCCGTAGTTTTCTTGGGCATGCCGGTTTTTACCGACGTTTCATACAAGACTTTTCGAAAATTGCCCGTCCAATGTAGCCCATTGGCTTGAAAAAGAGACTCCATTTTTCTTCTCAAAAGAGTGTATCGAATCCTTTAATACACTTAAAAGAAAATTGACCGAGGCTCCAATTTTGATTGCTCCCTACTGGTGACTATTACCCTATCGACTAAGTGTGTGATGCAAGCGACTTTGCAATTGGGGCAGTCCTAGGGCAACGAAAGAACAAGCATTTCCAACCAATTCACTATGCCAGCAAGACAATGACCGAAGCTCAAGGCACACTATAATGGAATACACTACACCGAAAAAGCTTTACTTGCCGTAGTGTAATGAGCTTTTGAGAAAATCCGGTTATATCCTCGTTTATTCCAAGAGTGCATAAGGTATATCAGACCATTCTGCTATAAAGTATCTCTTTGCTAAAAAGGATGCTAAGGCAAGATTAATGCGGTGGATCCTTTTGCTCCAAGAATTCGATGTTGAGATCCGAGACAAAAAAGGAGCAAAAAATCTTGTCGCCGACCATCTCTCCAGACTTGAGAACCCTCACCAAATGAGTTCGAGAACAAGGAAATCATGAAAACAATTCGTAGAACCAAACCTCTTGACGGTTGGTTTCTCTTTCGTGATGATAGTACCCCATGGTTTGTCGAGCTTTGTGCAAAACTACCATGCTGGGGAACTTCATTGTCAAGGGAATAGTCATCCCAACATAAAAACAAGTTTTTCAAAATGTCCAAACATTATTTCTGGACGTTTCCCTTTCTATTCAAGATGCTGTGCAGTACCAAGTACTATAGTGCGTTGTGTTTCGGGCAATAACCTTTTGACATTCTAAAAGCTTGCCACATTGGACCCACCGGGGGACACTACGGTGCCAATTACACTGCTAAAAAGATCTTCGATTCAAGATTTTATTGGCCCACGATCTACAAGGATGCCCATGACTTTGTCACCCGATGTGACATTTGTCAACGTTAAGGCAAAATTTTCGGCAACGGATGATAATGCCTAGCAAAACTCATCGCAGTTTGGGCGAAATCTTTGACATATGTGTGGCATTGATATTAATGGGGCCGTTCGCCGTCTTCAAGAAGGGAACAAATATATACTCGAGGCAGTCGATTATCTTATCAAAATAGGTTTGAAAGAGCAAAAGTGCTCCCGCACCAATGATGCACGAGTTGTTGCAGAATTTCTTAAAACTCTCTTCTCCAGATTTGGTGCCCCTCGTGCAATCATAAGTGATCGCGGAACCCATTTTTGCAATGACCAATTTGCAAAGGTCATGCTTAAATACGGAGTCACTCATCGTCTCTCCACCGCATATCACCCACAAACAAGTGGGCAAGTTGAGGTATCCAATCGTGGTTTGAAAAGAATTCTTGAAAGGACCGTGGGCGAAAACCGTGCCTCTTGGTCGGACAAACTGGATGACGCTCTCTGGGCCTTCCGTACAGCTTACAAAACACCCATCGGGTGCACTCCGTACAAGCTTGTATATGGAAAGGCATGTCATCTACCGATTGAGTTGGAGCACAAAGCTTACTGGGCCCTTAAGCAACAAACTATGATATCAAAACTGCGGGTGTCATAGAAAAGTTCAGCCCAACGAACAAAATGAACTTCAGTGATGCATTGCCTACGAAAACTCTTTGATCTATAAAGAGAAAACAAAGAGAATCCATGACTCCAAGATCAAAAATCGCGTTTTCAATGTCGGTGATCGAGTCCTCCTCTTTAACTCTGGTTTAAAGATTTTCTTAGGCAAGCTTAAGACCCGCTGGAGTGGACCATTAACTGTAACCCAAGTTTTTCCATATGGCACTGTGCGATTTATCCCAAAAACTCCGGGCCAAATTTCAAAGTGAATGGTCAACGTTTGAAGCACTACTTTGGAGTGTACTTACGCACAATTGGTAGTCCCTGATCTCCAAACTTCGACCCCCATGGACCAATAAATTCCGGGACTGGTCAAGCATAGCGACGCATAAACAAGCGCTTCGTGGAGGCACCCCCATGCTTATCAGTAGTATATTATAAATATAGTGGTTTTTTGTGTGAGTAGGCTTACCTTTTCGCATTACCTCGTGTTTTGTTCCATGTTTTGGTGTGTTTTTTGTTGTATGTCCAGAATTTCCCGGTTTGTGAATACTCTCGTTGGCTCTCAGTTTTACCTTACAACCATAAGAGTTTCATCATCCTCAGCCTGCATTTTGGGAATTCCAGTATCCAAATCTAATCGACTAACGTTTTAACATTTTGGCACACTTTATAAACTGCCCATAGATTTACGTAGGAACCCCTTTAAAACATCGAGGACGATGTTTAGTTCTAGTATGGGGGGGGGGGAATCTTCGATTTGATTTTGCCTGCAGTCGTTGTTGTCACGTAATCCCGTTTTTACCACCAAAATTTCAAAAAAAAAAATTAAAAAAAAATTTTCAAAAATAAAATAAGTGTTTTGTCAGCATTTTTGACCTTCCGCAATGGTAGAAATGAGAATAAATTATGACTCTATCGGGCGTGTTGAGCCCTAGCTTTGTTCCACCTTAATTCCAAATTAATAAAACGCAAGTTTTATAAGGCTAAAGCATCGCTGGGGAAGGGATAAGATTATTATTAATTTTAAGGGGAGGATTTTTTTTATTTGAAAGATATGTATATAGTGAGATTTTTTTTATAATATTTGGGATTATTATTTTATTTTTTTTTTGAATCCATTTTATTAGGGATTTTAAATTTGCGAAGAACGAAAAATGATAGTGTTATTTACAAGTAGGATGCTAAACAAGGATTATTTGGAAATCTTAAAAGCTTATAAGTGTAACTTGTCGCTTTTTCTCCCAGAAGCTCTTAACCTGACTAATAAACGTGCTTAATTTTGCTTTAACTTTAAACTGACATTTTCTAAAAAGAAGCTCTTGGAAACGAAAACTTCATCTTAGTTCAGCTTTTATACACAGAGATTCTAAAACGAAATTTTCTCTATTATGAAAAAAAAAGATGAAAAATAAAAAAAATAATCAAGACTTTAGGGCTGATAAAAGTAATAACAGTCATACTTGCCGTCGTCACAACCTATGTTCAGTCTTCAAAACAAGGCCCATAGAGAGTATAATAAATGCCAAAGTAGCATTATAAGTGTGTTATCAAAAAGAAACCATCTTCAGACAAAGTCACAACATCATGACGAGGCGTGGCCGATGTTGTAGTTCATGTAAATGATGACGGGGAATTATAGTATATAGCAATACATTGATAAATTTAATGGTTAAGAATTTTCCTTTTATCAAAACTCAAGTATAAAATTTGAAGCTAAAATAACTTGCTTTAAGACTTCAGTTAGATTAATTCGATTATAGTATACTCGCGTAGGGGTGGTCAAAAACTGGTGCACTTAGCTGATGAGGCAGTGAACGTTTCAAAAGAAGAAAGGTCGCTACATGGAATAATCTCACCAATGAGATCATTAAATTTTTGATGTTTGCGTGCTTTGAGTAGTATTGTTTATTTAGCGGTAAATCTAAGAAATTCGGCCTAAAAGGGTGGAGTATCCCGCTATTACATTGCGAACATTCTCCTGTGGGGTCTCAACCTGATAACCTAAGTCGAACTCGGCTGGGATCTATCGAGAATATGTTGGTTGGTGGGTGATCTAGTCTTTTCCCCAGATTTCTTCAGAAATATCGTTATGCACATAAACTGTACTACTTTCTAAAATCTGTCTATCTTAAATTTAACTTAAAATTAAGCACAATCACACTAATTGAATAATTGTCGGGAGCGAAAAGTTGACAAGTCATAGTTATAAGTAGTGTTAGCATCTTTACTTGTACTTAACGGTGATTTCGTTTTTACGCTTAGTTTGGGACTAGTGAAAAATCGGGGACGATGAATTTATCCTTTTTGGACATCCGTAGATTATTCTATGGGCGCTTCTCATTCTATTACATATAAAAAAATGGTGAAAACGGGACTTGTCGAAGCTATTGATTCTTTAGTTCCCCTTGACAAACACTTAGCTACTTTTCGAAGTTATTAGTCGAGAAGGATTAAGATTCTTGGTTTCTTGAGTGTTTACTTCATAACATTGCGTGAGGACACGGCAATACCTTAGTATGGGGGATTTTGGTATGTGCTTAATTACACATACCTTCTTCCATTAAAAACGAGCTTAAATGACCAAAAACAAACAAAAACTGCCAAATATATGTTTGTTTTGCATTTGTATTGTGCAGGAAACGGATATCACACAAAAGGACGAAAAACAAAGCCAAAAACGACAAAACCGAGCACGGAATGGAAAAGACAAAGTCAAATCGAAGCCAAAGTCAGTCAAAGCCAAAAAGTCAACAAGAAAGTCAACCCCGACAAATTCAAAAGTTAACCAAGTGAAGAAAATACAACGTGAGGGACTAAAATTGCCAAACCTCAAGTTGTATTACAAGAATAAAAAGACAAGGGCTGAACTTGCAAATTGGATGAAGTATAACTTTAGGGGTCAAAGCTGCCAAGCCCCTGAAGTTGTATCATAAAGGGACAAATTCTGCAATTAGTATGTATAGGTTGAAGGGGCAATTCTGCCAAACCTTCAAACCTGTATTATCACAAGGACGAAATTTGCAGTGAAGATATATGAGATGAGGGGCCAAAGCTGCCAACTTACCCAAAACTAATTTTCCCGCCCACTAAACCCAATACAAGCTCACGGGTTCCCTTCACCTTCTTTTACCCTGCAACCCTTCAACACCCTGGATAAAACATTCCTCCCACCTCCACTATCACCACCTCCCCATATATACTTGACATGTTGGCAATCCTTCACCATTTTCAAGTAATTTCGATGGCTAGATTGACTCAAAAAGAAGCACAAGAAGATTGAATGGCTGAGATTGCTTTTATCAAGTCCCTCATACAACAAAAACACCTTGTGAAGCTCTCACAAAAGAAGCACAGGTGAGAAGACCAAGCTTCAGAGATTTCGGCTATAAATAGTACCTCTTGTAAGCCTTTAAGGCATCTGATCTAATATTAGCTTAGCTTATCTTATCAAAAATCTTAGCTTAATTTTTAATATAACTTAGCTTATTTTTAGTTTTTAAAGTCATTTACAGCTTTTACTTTCAGCTTTGTAACACTTTCAAGTTTTAATGCAAATTTGAGGTTTTAAGTCAATTTACAATTCCAAGTGTTAAGCTTCTTAATTGTGTTGTTTTGTGTTCAAAAAGCTCTCAATACAGCTTATTTATAAGCTGCTTTAATTAAGTAAACTTAAAAAGTTAATTAGTTAAGAAAAAAAATCAAAAAAAAAATACCACAGCTTATATTTATGGATGATAAGCCAGAAATGGATGGGCTTATGGACACTACTAGCTTGTTTTTGACAAGCTAGAGCTTGTAGATTAGCTTGTAAAAGCTTAAGAAGCCCTGTTTAAGCAAGGTTGTTGTAGAGTCTCTCTTCTCGACTATCTCTTATTAACTGTAGATCTGCTTAATAGTACTTATTTATTTTTAAGTTTTATGCTTTGTTATGATGTTTCGTTTTTATCCTATTTTAGACTTTATTTTAAAAAAAATGATTGTGCACTCTCTTAGTTAGTACTGGTAGTATGATTAGTTAATACTGTTTGATTGAAATTAGCTTTATTTTAGTGCATATTATTATGAAATCGAGCGTATAAGTGCTACTTTGTAATTTGATAATCCTTTGGTTTTGACAATTTAGGTCAAACCAGCTTGAAATATAAAAAAAGAATGAACCTTTAGAAAACTTTAAAGGTGTTCGAACAAGCAGTACGAACCCAAAGATAGTACTGCTAGTTCTCTATTGGGATTTACAACTAACAGAACTAACTCCAGGTTAGTACAGGTAGTTAGAGTACTGGTATTTAATACTGTTAGACTGTGTAGTTCATTTTTTGCTATATTAGCTTATTATGATTCTGCTTATATAAGAATTTTGCTTAGTTTTGTTAGAGTAGATTGAGTGCCCATTTCGTACTGTCTTTAGTTGAGCTTATTTAAGTTTATTCGCCTCTTCAAAGTAATTTCAAGAGTTTTAGCCTATTGTTGGTTTTTGTTTTTTAAGTTTTTTTTAGCTTATTTGTTCATTCTAGGTTTATTCAAGTTTGCTTATTCTTAAGACTGAGTGCTTATTAGGGATAGTTAAATATCTGTTTTAGCTTATTTGCTAAGTTCCTATTGCATTGTGTTTTCTTAAAGCTAGCAGTACTAACTCAAAGCTAGCAGTACTAACTCTAAGCTAGTAGTACTAACTCTAAGTTAGTACTGCTGAGTTTCTCTTGCTTAAATTTAGCTTAACTGCTTGTTGAATTTGCTTATTTAAGGTTAGTTTAGCTTATTAGATTTGTCTAGGCCTGCTCTAGCTTATTTACCTTGCTTATCTTTGTTTAAATTTGCTTATTAGGTTTAGGTGCCCAACTTGTCTGTTCCATTTACCATTACTTAATTTGACTCAAACTCCTTAAACAGTAAGCATTTTTATCCACTTTAGGGTATTAATTTTTTGATAATTAGTTTTTTATATTAGCTCGTGTTTTTAAATCCCGTCTCATTTTAGGTTTAAAATCTTTAATACTTCGTTGTTAGGTTTTTCTTAATTGCTTGTGCATTTTAAATCGAATCCAAATCTTTGTCATTCAAACATCAAGTATCAATTCGTCATTCGATTTTCCATTCAAGCCTCGTTGGGACTTAACGACCCGGAAATATTCTATACTACTTCCGGTTTCATTGATTTTGTGGATTTTGATCCTTGTTATATATTTATATTAATTTATATTTATTTATATATAAAAAGGAAATAGATTTCGCGAGTCAATTTTTGGCGCCGTTGCCGGGGAGGCTGTGAAACGAATTATCGTTACGTTTGACAAATTGTGTTTGAATTTGTGAATATCTCTTTTATTTTTATAAAAATACAAAAATATTTTTCATTTCTTTTTTGGCATATATTTATAAAAACAAGAAAAACCAAAAATATAAAAACATTTGTCTTAATCAAGAAATTTAAATTCACAAGTTGGTAAAAAAACCAAAATAAAAATTCCTTAAATGAGTATATCATAATAAATGTCCGGTGAAATTGTTGGTTTCCCCATCGAACAAAAGATATAAAAACTCCCATTTGTGTCCTCTTACGACTACGGATCACCTCGTACTGAATAACAAACTAAAAATGGGTATAGAGGAGGGGTTGTGTCCGAGGAACTACGACCCGAAAGGACAAAATAAGCTTCGCGCTAATTCTACACCCCGCTCACCAGTGACGCTTATCATTTGAGAGCAACGAGAAGTAAGTAGATTATAATTTGGTTGAAGTTGTCCTACCTCATTGTCCATTAAAATACATTGGGAATAAATCTTTGAAAAACCAAAAAAAAAAATTAGTGTAAATTTTCTCTTTTATATTTCAAACTTTTGTGCATGCGCACTCTGATCTCAGCCCGAAAAACGTCGCAACACAAGTCCGACAAACTTTGTTGAATCACCCAATCTTGAGAAACCAAATAACAATCAAGAAACTTTCAATCATCCCATAGTTACGATGGCCGATAATCGTACTATGGCGCAATTACTCGAAGCACCCACCGAGGGTTACGAGGATGCGATCGTTGTTCCCGAAATTACCGCGAACAACTTTGAGATCAAGCATGGTCTACTTAATCTTGTTCAAAACAAGCAATTTTTGGACATGATAAAGAAGACCCACATGCTCACATCCGATATTTCAACAAGATCACTTCTACGATGAAGTTCCCGAACGTCCCGAGTACGTCGGTTAAGCTTATGCTTTTCCCATTTTCCCTCGAGGGAGCCGCCCGGATTTGGCTTGAAAAAGAACCCCCTCGATCGATTCTTACATGGGATGATCTTGTTTCGAAATTCATTAACAAATTCTTCCCTCCCTCTAAAACAACAAATCTTCAAAATGAAATCACGAGATTTCAACAAAAATTTGATGAAACGTTTTACGAGCATGTGACCAAAATGGATTCAATGAATCTTCTTAAGGGATGCCCCCATCATGGGTTTTCAGAGTTTGCATCAACTCGATACATTCCTATAATGCCCTAAATTCGAATGATCAAGATTCATTGAATCCCCACTACGTGTGGTACTTTTTGATAAAATGCGCTCTAGAATGGCCTTAAAAATCATCGAGAGCAAGTCCAAAGTTCGTCAATCACGAAGCAAGGCAGTCGTTGCCAAAGTGAGTACGAGCTCTTCTACCCCAGCAGTTTCACCCGATGTTGCTGAACTTAAAGATATGGTTAGAGCATTGATTCTCGATAAGAAAAACCAAACCCCAGCTCCCGTAAAAGCGGTCCGAGCAAAGTTTGTGTAACTTTGGGGGTTGGTCATTCTTACCAAAAATGTCCAGCACCAATAGCAACTTTATCGTGACAATATCCAAGAGTATGTGTCACAAGCCGCTGGCGGCAAATATCAACAAGGAATACCGTATTACCGACCTCAAAAGATTAGCAAATCAAATTCGACCTCTCGTTTTACCCTCCCTTCAAAACCATCAGAAATAATCAAAGCAATTCAATCGGGTAAAACAATTACAATCGAAAACTGAGGGAACAATTTTAACAAACCAAATTTACCGACCCTAAGGTTAATCAACCCCAGCTTACCAAGCTCCTTTCCCCAGCCCATGGTGTGTCCAAAACTGATTTTGACAACTACGTCAAGGCTAATGATGCAGTTCTGAGGAATATGCAAAACCAAGGCCAAACCTTGCAAAACCAAATGGCCAATTTAACGGACATGCTTTCCAAGTTCGTGATTTCTAACACCGCCTCTACTTCAGGTTCGGGAACTCTCCCTAGTAACACCGTTACTAACCCGAAGGAAGACTTGAAGGGTATTACCACCCGAAGCGGTGTTGCATATCAAGGACCCGCGATTCCTTCTACTTCATCTTCTTCTCCGAAAGTAATGAATCGTGATACCGAGGTTACAAAGGATACGATGCTTCCTACTAATAACGGAAGCACCGAAGACGTCCAACCTCCGGTAGTTCAAGTCCAATCCCAAAATCCAACTTCCGAGCCCGATGTTGCTCCCGTTAGTGCTCCGATGCCTAACCAAAGAACGTCAATTCCATTTCCTTCAAGAAGAAATGATGAAAGGCGCCGTGAAAAAGCTAACGATCAAATTGAGAAATTCTACGAAATCTTTAGAGATTTGAGTTTCGCATTAGTCTTTACGATTGCCTTGACCCTTATGCCAAAATTTCCTCGACTCTAAAAACTTTAATCGGAAACAAAGAAAAGGTTTTTTTTATTTTTGAAGGTTGAAATGGCTAGAACTCCATAGAACGAAATTGCTCAGCAGTTCATCCTAAACAAGTTACCGAAAAAACGTATAGACCCTGTCCGAATTCTTATTCCATGTGAATTTTCGGGATTAAATACATGCAACGCCCTTGCCGATCTCGGCACAAGCATTAATCTTAAGCCCATATTCCATCTGGAAAGAATCTCTCCTCTTCCCGAACTAACCGCCGACTTGCATGACGCTAGAGCAGCGACTGTCAATCACCAAAACATCGTATCGCCAAAGAAAAGTCCGTTAATGGTGGGAAAGTCTAGTTTCCACAGATTTCGTGGTCGTGATTTGAACCAAAGAAAACATGACCCCCGAGTACTTAATTCTCGGGAGGAGTTTCTTAAAGACCAGTCCCGTGCATTGATAGATGTTTACGAAAGGTGAAACAAGCCCTTCATTTTGGTCAAAGAGGCCACACATTCAATCTGGACCATACTTCGAGATACACGGGCTAATTACAATCATATTGACCGGCGAACCGAATCAACGTCATTGAATTAGCAAGTGAAGAATACTCGCAGAAGTTCGAGGTTTTTTCTAATTCAGTTTGCATACGGTAATCCTTCTGGAATTACGATCCAATTGTTTTTCAAATTCTTCACCAACACTAACTCCCTTCGGGATATGTGATTTTCTCCTTCTCGAAGAAGCCAATGCTTTTATAGCCTCTACGTTGACGACCAAATTTCACAGGAAATTGATGCTACTTACTATGATCCGGAGGGTGACATTCTTATTCTGGAAGCACTTCTCAATAGTGAACCGTTACCTCCTCTTCTGAATCATAAAGATTATTCGCCCGGAATCCGGAAAGAACTTAAAGTTGTTGAAGCTAAAACCGTTAAATCATCAATTGATGAGCCTCCCGAGGTTGAACTTAAGGACTTGCCACCTCATTTAGAATACGCATTTTTGGAATGTGACGATAAGTTGTCCCGCATAATTGTAAAAGAATTTACAAGGATGAGGAAAAGGCAGCTCTTATCAAGGTTCTAAAGTCCCACAAGCGAGCCATCGCTTGGAAACTCTCCGATATCAAGGGTGTTGATCCAGAGTTTTGTACTCACAAAATCCTTATGGAAGAGGACTACGAACCAACAGTTCAGAGTCAAAGACGGGTAAACCCAAAGATCCACGACGTCATCAAAAAAGAGGTTGAAAAACTTCTTGACGCCGGATTAATTTTAACTGATCTCAGACAGCCCATGGGTAAGCCGGTGCACAGAGTACCAAGAAAGGTGGCAAAACCTTCGTCAAGTATGATGATAAATAATTGAAACATCCTCGAGTTGTGGTGCACGGGGTGAAGTGAGCATTGTGACAATAGAAATTGAATGAAGCACCCGAAAAGACCACTTCCCATAGCCTTACATGGATCCAAATGCTCAGATAAGACTGGGGGAAAAACCAATACGATTGTTCCCTATGGCTTCTCTGGTTATTTTTAGATTCCTATTGACCCGAAGGATCAAGAGAAGACAACATTCACTTGCCCATACGGAACGTTTGCCTATCGCCGCATGCCTTTTGGGCTATGCAATGCACCCGGCACGTTTCAACGATGTATGATGGCAATCTTCCATGACATGATCGAAAAGACAATAGAGAGTGTTTCATGGATGGACTTCCTCGGTCTTCGGGATTCATTCTCTACATGCCTATCCTATTAGGAAAAAATTGTTTAAAACGGTGTGAAGACACCAATTTGTCCCTAAAATTGGGAGAAAGCCATTTTATGGTGAAGAAGGCCATTGTTCTTGGCCACAAAATCTCTAAGTCGGGATTGAGGTCGATCGTGCTAAAGGTTGAAGTTTATAGCCAAGCTCCCTCCCCGACTACTGGCAAAGGTGTCCCGTAGTTTTTCTTGCATGCCGGTATTTTACTAACGTTTCATTCAAGACTTTTTCAAAATTGCCCGTCCAAAGACCCACTTGCTTGAAAAAGAGACTCCATTTTTCCTTCTCAAAAAGTGTTATCGAAATCATTAATACACTAAATTAACAGAAAATTGACTGAGCTTCCAATTTTTGATTGCTCCCGACTGGGACTTGCGCCTTTGAACTAATGTGTGATGAAACGACTTGCAATTGGGGCAGTCCTAGGCAACGAGAACAAGCATTTCCAACCAATTCACTATGCCAGCAAAACAATGACAGAAGCTCAAGCACACTAAAGTACGACTGAAAAAGAATTGCTTGCCGTAGTGTACGTTTTTGAGAAATTCCGCTCATATCTCGTTTTGTCTAAAAGCATAGTGTATACCGACCATTCTGCTATAAAGTATCTCTTCACTAAAAAGGATGCTAAGCCAAGACTAATGCGGTGAATCCTTTTGCTCCAAGAATTCGATGTTATCATCCGAGACAAAAAAGGAGTAGAAAATCTAGCCGCTGATCATCTTTCCAGACTTGAGAACCCTCATCAAGATAAACTCGAGAACAAGGAAATCACGGAAACATTTCCCCTCGAAACTCTTGGATCGGTTGCTCTTCGTGTTGATAGTACCCCATGGTTTGTAGATTTCGCAAACTACTATGCGGGGAATTTCATTGTCAAGGGAATGTCATCCCAGCAAAAAAACAAGTTTTTCAAAGATGTAAAACACTACTTTTAGGATGACCCCTTCTTGTTCAAAATCTGTGCGGTTTAAGTGATTCGGCGGAGTGTGCACGGTAAAGAAGCTCTCGATATTCTCAAAGCTTGCCACAATGGACCCACGTGGGGACATCACGGTGCAAATCTCACCGCCAAAAAGGTCTTTGATGTCGGATTCTTTTGGCCTACAATTTACAAAGATGCCCACGAGTTGGTTAAAAATTGCGACTCGTGCCAACGACAAGGAAAAATTTCACAAAGGGATGAGATGCCTCAAAATTCCATCCAAGTTTGTGAAATATTTGACGTTTGGGGCATAGACTTCATGGGACCATTCCCATCATCAAAAGGAAACAAATACATACTTGTGGCTGTCGATTACCTGTCAAAATGGGTTGAAGCGAAGGCGCTCCCCACAAACGACGCCCGAGTAGTTTGCAAATTTCTTAAATCTCTCTTTGCCAGATTCGGTGCCCCTCGTGCCATCATCAGTGATCGTGGAACACATTTTTGCAATGACCAGTTTGCAAAGGTCATGCTTAAATATGGAGTCACTCATCGTCTCTCCACCGCGTATCACCCACAGACAAGTGGGCAGGTTGAGGTATCGAATCGTGGCTTAAAAAGAATTCTTGAAAGGACAGTGGGCGAAAATCGTGCCTCTTGGTCGGACAAACTGGATGACGCTCTCTGGGCCTTCCGTACAGCGTATAAAACACCCATCGGGTACACTTCGTACAAGCTTGTATATGGAAAGGCATGTCATCTACCGATTGAGTTGGAGCACAAAGCTTACTTGGCCCTTAAGCATGCAAACTTTGATCTTAAAACCACGGGTGATCAACGTAAAGTTCAACTCAATGAATTAAGTGAACTGCGTGATCAAGCCTACGAAAATTCTTTGATTTACAAAGAGAAAGAGGATCCATGACGCAAAGATCAAAAACCGCGTTTTCAACATCGGTGATCAAGTCCTCCTCTTTAACTCAAGATTGAAAATTTTCCCTGCAAGTTGAAATCCCGCTGGTCAGGACCATTTACCATTGTTCAAGTCTTTCCATATGACACCGTTGAGTTATCCCAAAACTCCGGGCCAAACTTTAAAGTAAATGGTCATCGTCTTAAGCACTACTTTGGAGGGGATGTCCCTGCTATGGATATCCCGGATCTCCAAACCTTCCCTAAGGACAATTAAATTACGGGATTGGGTCAAGCTTAGTGACCCTAAACAAGCGCTTCGTGGGAGGCACCCCATGCTTATCCCAGTTTATCCGTAGTAGTAGTATGCTAGCTTAGTAGTAATGAATAAGTATTTTTTTGTTGTGAGGAGTCTCGCCTCTTCCATTATCCGTGTTTTGTATTTTATGTTGTATGTCCTGGATGTCCCGGATTTTTGAAGCCTCTCGTGCTCGCGGTTTTGTCCTTCGATCAAAAGAGCTTCAAGTCCTCAGCTTCATTTAGGGAATCCGATATCCAAATCTTATCAACTAACGTTTATCTTTAGCATAATTCATAAACGGCTTAGGATTTACGTAGAGACCCTTCTTAAAACATTGAGAATAATGTTTCATTCTAGTATGGGGGGGATCTTCGATTTGATTGTGCCTGCAGTCGTTGTTTTCACGTAATCCCGTTTTTACCACCAAAATTTCAAAAAAATGAAAAAATTTAAAAATTTGCAAAAACAAAATTAGTTTTTTGTCACAATTTTGACTTTTCTGCTGGGTAAAATAAGAGTAAATTTTGACTCGATCGAGCATGTTGAGCTCTAGCTTGTTCTTTAACATTTAGACTAAGCGTTCGCTAATATTCGCGAAGAACGAAAAATGATAGTGTTAAGTATGAGTTGGATGCTAAACAAGGATTATTTGGAAATCTTAAGAGCTCATGTGTGTAATTTGTCTCTTTTTCTCCCATAAGCTCTTAACCTGATTAATATACGTGCTATTTTTGGAGATTAAACTTAAATCAACAATTTTTATGTAGTATATAGCAAAAA